>JAGFVP010000081.1:0-107545 GCA_021031095.1 Bathelium albidoporum
GCCCCCTTCGCCTTCCCCTTCCCCTCGCCCGCCACAATCTCCAGATTCCGCATCGCCTTGCCCAGCGCGTCCGCGTCGACGTTCAGCTTCTTCCGGCTCGCCTCTTCATCCTCGGCGCCGCCGTGCGTCTCGAGCGAGGACAGCGCGGCGGCGGCTTTGCGGTCTTCGGCGGAGGCAGGCACGGAGGGGTTTTCGGCGGCTTCGACAGCATCGGGGTCGGCACCCTCGTGGACGGTGGCAGGCTGTGGTTCAGCCATTGTGGACCGGTAGTGTGGTAGTTAGGGGGGAGAGGACGATTTTTCCAGCAGGGAGATGCAATTTTTCTGGTAGAATGCGCGGTTAGATTGTGGTGTAGCTGCAGCATTCCCCGGATTTCCTGAGATCGGTGGTCCCTGCGTCCGGGTATTCTCTTGAACAGTCACTCGCTTTCCACAATTTCCACAAATGAAGATCTCAAAGCCCGCTCTTTTCTTTCTTTTCTAGATACTCTTCGAACTTACCTTTGCTGCTCACCGCGGCTTTTCGACCTGGTGCGTATCATGTATTGACTGGTAATCCTATTTGACCGCTAAATGATTGGCTAAGGTTTCGGATGCCTTCGCACAAGTTGAGATTTAGATCACGTTCTTTTCTACACTACGAGATGCTAACGATCTGATACGTCTTTATTATTACGATCCCTATCTCAAAAGTTCATCAATCCTTGGATGCTTTCTAGAAGTACCCACGGTCTGCCTTGTACAGTTACACTTAATGACATAAAACGTTCGCTTTCATCAAAGCAAATCTCAACGGATACTGGATGAGGACTGCGCTAACATAGCGCCACATCAGTGGAGGAAGGATTACTCTACGGTTCCGATTTCAAAGATTACAAGACTTGTAACGCGGGCTTTCAAATCCTTTCGTTGACGCCCATCACCATTTGATCATGGCTGGCAATCCGAAGCAGGAGCTAGTCAGTTCCGGTGGAACAGAGGATGTTGGATCACATTCCCACGATTGGTCGCCAGAAACGTGGAAAAAATATGCCGTGAAGCAAGAAGTAATCTATCCAGACCGCGAACCCGTCGAGAAGGCCATCACAAAGCTTAATGAACTACCCGCAATCGTTACGCCTACCGAGATTCATGCCTTGCGGAACAATCTTAGAGAAGTCGCGCTTGGAAGATCATTCTTGCTCCAAGGCGGCGACTGCGCAGAATTATTTGACTATTGCCAAGACTCTCCTATTGACTCAAAGATTAAGCTGCTTCTCCAAATGTCTCTCGTTCTTATCTGGGGCTTAAACAAGCCGGTAGTTCGCATCGCTCGCATGGCTGGACAATACGCAAAACCCCGATCGAGTCCTACCGAAGTTATCGACGGGAAAGAGATTCCGTCCTTTAGGGGGGATATTCTCAACGGCTACCATGAGGAAGCTCGTGCCTTGGACCCCGGACGGCTTGTCAGCGCCTACTTCCACTCCGCCGCAACGCTGAACTACGTTCGCGCACAGCTCTCATCTGGATTTGCCGACCTCCATCATCCCTTCGATTGGGAACTAGGACACGTTCGAGATGAAGCCTTGCAAACCAAGTACTCGCGTATCGTCTCCAGCATCACTGAATCCCTCCGTTTCATGCGTACGATCGGTGCCGATACCTCCGGTCAGCTCAAGACTGTTGATCTCTTTACCAGTCATGAGGGCTTGCTGCTCGAGTATGAACAAGCCCTGACAAGGCGCTTGAAACACCCAATGAACAGGAATCACACACAGAATGATAAGGTTGCTGACGGCAGGGGTTGGTACAATACCTCTGCACATTTCATCTGGATTGGCGATCGCACGCGGCAGATTGGTGGGGGACATGTCGAGTACTTTCGCGGCATCGAGAATCCCATCGGCATCAAAGTCGGACCAACTATGAAAGCACAGGAACTGGTCGAACTTCTAGACATTGTAGATCCGCGTTGCGAGCCTGGAAAGGTCACGCTGATTACTCGTTACGGAGAGGAAAAAGTCAAGACAATGCTTGGGCCGCATATTGACGCGGTCAAGGAGACTAAACATGTAGTGGTTTGGCAATGTGATCCCATGCACGGGTAAGTCTTGCCATCACTTCGTCAGCTCGCCTCTTTACAGGTAATGGTTAATACCACCTAGAAACACCAAGGCAACCCCCACAGGAATCAAGACACGCCATTTCTCATCTATTCTTTCCGAGGTCGCCTCAACTCTACAAATCCATCGCGAATACGGTTCCTATCTCGGCGGTGTGCACCTGGAGCTCACAGGAGATGCCGTGACTGAATGCGTGGGAGGAAGTGAGGGTTTGGCTGAGGAGGACCTCAGTCTAAATTATACGACGTATTGCGACCCGCGCCTGAATGAGAAGCAGGCGTTGGAGCTGGCATTCTTGGTTGCAGGGCATTATCGTGGGGAGAAATGAGATTTGGTTGGGGTCTTCCTGGAGTCAAAAAATGGCGAATGGAATTAGGTGGGAGATTTCATGTTGACTTGATCACTTGAACAGTTCCGAGACAAACCTCTTCCAATCTCACCATATGACTCAATTCCGGTAGTTCACTTTAAAACATTTGAGGCTATCCTCAACGGATTTTCTCATACTAAGCAGGGTAACTAACTTTGACTCGCCGCAGTTTTGCATTTTCTCTCAGTTCGTCTAGGCAAAGTACCTTGTGACCAACTATGAGATGTCATGAAGTCGTGCCTCTGATCAAATTCCGCGATTGCCAATATATCTTTCTTCATCTACTCATTGCGTTCAGCTCACCCCAGTTAATTAGCACAGCCTCTCCGTCTCTCATTTCTAGGTATGTTCGAGGTACCACTGAGCTAAATTCTTCCTTGAGCTATCTATATTTCTCGCACCTTGTCCATTACATCACTCTTTGACAAAGTTGTCTCAGGGCATCTTCCTCTTCTGTTACTTAAATCCTCACATTTCTTGTTCCATTCTCTGCTACTGCCCCTCCTTCAAAGGCCGTCTAACTCGATCTCAAAATACTTAAGTCAATCGACATAGACACCCCAGAGACGCAGAGTCCGTCATTTGAAGCACCGGAGCTATCGCATGGTTTATCGACAGGACCATCATGGCTACCCACGACGCTGATGAATCTGTTGTGACCAGCAACAAACGCCCTTCAGAGGATGAACTGGATGAGCCTGCGCCAAAGAAGGTCTCTGCCAGCAAGACGTCAGAACAAGAATCCGCCGATGTTCGCGCGTCTGATGAAATTGAGACGAAGGACAATGACCCGACTATGCAGGATGCTTCTACTCAAGACAAGCCAGGCGATACCGATGCGTCGATCAAATCTGACAGTTCTAATGACAGGCATGACGGCCAGATCGCTGGTTCATCGAAGTCCACTCAAAGCAGTGGAAAACCAGAAGATGACGAATGCTTGGAACTACTCAAATACATTGCCTCCAAGATGCAGGCCTGGGGCTCACATACTTTCACAGACAACAATCGTCTCCACCCGCGCTTCGATGGTCCTGAGACTCGGTACAGCGACGATTTGCAAGAAATCAGACACATAATCAACAGGTCGGTTGATTTTATTCTCGACACACTCGTATATGACGATGCTTTGAAGTGGTACGATGTTCGAGAGACGCACTCGACATACAAGCGCTTCGAGTTTGTCTATACCACCCATAAAGACAATGAACAGGTTCACTACGCAATTCTTAAGAATGAAAGCCGCGTCATTGTATGTTATGGCCATGCTCACAGCTCAGTCCAGCATCCCGCTAACTCAGCGTGAAGTGCGGCACTTTCCGTGAAATTGAGGAGCATAAGATCAGGTGGGACAGCATCATGTTATGGGACGAGAGAAACAAGAAGACAACGTCCATCTGGGCCATTGATGGTATTCAAAGCACTGCGCACGGCCTCTGGACAGTATGGTCTTGGTGGGAGTTGCAGAAAGCGAACTGCTCTAGTGGAAGAGGGCCAAAACGCGGGTCCAGGGCTCGTCGCGCCTTTCATCCAACCTTGTGTATTCTAGAGACCATGCTACACCTGGAGATTTGGAAGAATGTCGACAGACTAACTGCGACAATGGCAATCTCCAAGAACAGAGACGGAGCCATGAAGGGTGCGATTTGGGAAGAGGGTACAAGGAGCACCATCTGAGACCCTCGTTTGCGGATCAGTATTTGCTTCGGGCTTCATTTGCTTCAAAACTACGCAAACGTTTCACAAGTTGACGAGAAATTATACTGATATCTTAGCTTCGGAATCTCGCCTGGAGAGAAGTCGCAGAATTCCCAGGGACGCACGAATATTTGCTATCGGCTGGCGATGGTGGGTTTGGTTTATAACATTCATTGGGTAGATGCTGAGGACGGGGACTCAAATGTAGTTCATGCGCTCATTTTACAAGACAATATCTTCCATCGAAGCCTGGGCCATAGCATCGCCCAAGACATTCTTCAAATATAGCTTGCCTTGCTGAGAGAACTTTGCTCTAAACTAGCAAAACACTGCACAGTGAGCATGTAGGCTTCCTTAATATTCTTTCAAATCAGAATTCCAGCGGTATTGATGCGGAATCAAATGTGACGATGAGAAGAAGATGGATTGTCTAGGTGTATGGACGTGGGAGAAGCATACTATATACACAAATTAGGTTGCTTCCTAGTGATTCCTATGCTGCTTCCGCTGCGAATGAGTGACTCAGGGTGGAGCAGTGGCGCTCCGAACAGTGGCAACTACAAATGCGTATCAGGTATCAATCAGCAGAGTGTCCTGTGTGACAAATATAGGTGATAGACAGCTCTTCTCTTCCGATCACATAGCCTCTAGTAGTCATTCATTACAACACCGGGACCGCACGTGAAAATCCACCCCACAATCCAACTGAGAGATCTTTGCTTCGTCCAAGGTCCACGAACGCCTTCGCTAGGCATTCTGATCTTCAGCACGATAATATTCAACTCACGCCAATCATTGACACCCTTGTTCGTGATGGCACTATCAGCTATCAAAATCGAAAACATGCTTCACAATGCCAAGGACCGCTTCGTTCTTGTCAAAACTCATGAATCTGATTTGCCCGAAGAACCGGACCAGATCCGACTTCCACTTATTAGGGAAGTCGATGAGAAGGACTCCACCTATTCGCAGGTATTGGCTCTCGTAGACCACGAGTTTCGGACTCAACAGACATACAACAAGGCGTTCAAATCCTGTGGAGAAGACTGTCAAATCTCGGATGTTCATGCCGACTTGGCGACTGCGACTCAGCTTATTAAGACCGTGGTGATGATGGTTCTTGACAAACATAGTGCGTCAACCGCTGCAAAATTCGAGGATTTGGATGATGTGAAACGATTTGAATTCGTCAGACATATGAACTCGATTCATGGAAGCGCACAAGCTGTGATATTGCGAGCGGAGAACACTGTGGTGGTATGTAGAAGGTCCAAATACGTCCTTAGGGTTCCTGCTAACTGCTTATCTAGTTAGGGATTGCCTACCCTAATAAACCCCGGTACATGAAATGGAGCGGCTTTTCCAAATTCTCTGTCGGATCGGAGAATGCTTGGGAACATGACTATTCAAAGATGGAGACAACCTGTCGAAATTGCCATATTTGGGGCTGGCTCACGCCGTCATTCTGCAACCACGCCTCAACTTGTATGATGTCGGCACATCGCGGAGGTGACTTGGGACATCTTGGGATCCAGTGGGCCCTGATTATTGCTAAGTTTTTCCTGGAACACAAGGTATGGAAAGCAAGATATCACGGGTATGGGACCAAAGTTACCCTTGCGACGTCAGATGAGGTAAATGGAGGGGTGATCAGGGTGTAATAGCAGTCGACTACGAATAATTGAGGCTCTCCCTAACTGAACAGCTGTTACGCAGGATGCGCTGTGAGCTTGAAGAACTGCGACAAGGGACGAGGCTGGAAGAAATTTGCATTCTGGTTGGTCAAGCAAACCGACGTCATAGCAATAGTCGAAGATGCTTTACTTAACCGTAATTTATAAGACATTGCATCCATCAATCCGCAAATCTTGGATTATGCATGGTATAGGAAGTAGGAAACTCTGCTGGCTGATACTTGCATCATTCGACTAGTTTCGTGCGGTATATTCTTGTGGAAAAGCGAACAACAGGCTCGTACAAAGCATGCGACGTGAGTAACAAGGGCTCTGGGACTCGATCAGGATAATCCGGTGGAGGCGGCTCTCTAATTCTTTGGGTTCAAAGGAGCTGTAGCATATTACATTTCCTTCTTTTCTCGAGGCATTATCCGATCATTCCAAGCACAACAAATCTTTGAGCTGGCTTCAAGAGGCTATCTGGCGGGCAACAACCTGCCAAATCTGGAAGACCGCTTTGTTTGTTAAACTACAGTGTTTGGACGAGCCTAGCTACAGACACCAGCAATTCGTCCATCGAAAAATGGCAAATGCTCTAGAACAAAACCCCAGCATTCAGAGCGTTTACGTTAACCTTGACGAAAGATTTGGTCCTAACTTCGATGTTGTGGATATACAAGCCGATGCCGATACCGCGACGCAGCTTGTCAAAAAGCGATAGTTATGGTGCTTTATAGATATGATCCAAAGATAGCGGCAAACTTCGAGGACATCAAAGGATTCAAACTCACCCGTGATGAAACATCGTCAGGCAAATCCCACCCATATGAATCCTGCCCTCCAGCACATCAGGCAATCCTGCGGACAAAAGACCGCGTCCTTGTGTGTTTTGGTGCTTGCATCGACTGCCCAGTAAATTCTGTACCGATCGACCGAGCAGCTAGGAACCGTGATCTAGTTCCGAGGGGAGACATTTGGTATATGCTCAAGTTTCAGAGCTCGGAGAGGGAGTAACTAAAAATTTGAGTCGAACTTCAAATATTAAAGCGAGAGGGCATGTTTGGGAAGATCCGGAAGCGGCTCGATTTCGACTCGGATATTTCTATTTGGGAAGGTCCATACACCGGCCGCGGCGTGGTTCTCAAATATTCGGAAGCTATGCGGGATCTCATTGCTGATAAATTTTGAGCATCGTCGGAGACATTGCAAACGACGAAAATCCGGGTTGAGGCACAGACTACGACCGAGATATCTGTTTCTGTTCACGGAGGAACTTGGCTTGGTGAAAAAAGCATTACAGCCTTGAGGGATGAACAGTCTACCCCCCGTCGTGCTGAAAGTTTACCAACGGCGGATACATCGGAACCTGCGGACCATAAGCGAAATGGAGAGAAGAACAGAGGACGTTGGGAACGATTGATGTTGATGCAAGATTGTAGCGCCGCCGCAACTGACATAGATAATTTGCGAAGGTCCCATGCTTTGCGACGAAAGCTTAAGATAGACAGGAATTAAGACCTGATGTTAAAGCTGCTCAAAAGCATTCGCCAAGAGAGAATATTGTTTGTCATCGGAAAAAGGACAAAAAATGGTCTAACCAAGGTTCAAATATTCTTAACAAGGAACACGACATCTCGTAGAAGACTAGAGCATGCAGGTTTAGACAAAAGAAGTATTGATTATATTGCCTTTCGTTGGTATTCAGAGGCCGTTACTCATGAATACAAAAGAAATCTGAGAAGCACACACCTCTAAGAAAACATCGACAACACACAAGCAGCGTGATTGAGTAGAATTGATTTGCTCGCAAATATCCACTTGAAAGGCCCGAAAGAACCCTGCTCCCTTCACCTCCGCGAATCCATGTATGTCTTTGCCAGACTCTTAGCCACAGGCAACAATACTGGCGCCCACTGTTGATAATGCTTCTGTCCCGTCTTTACATAGCGCCCAAGGTCATCCTTGTTAACCTTCTCATTCCACTTCCTCTTGTCTTTATCCTTGTCTCTCCTGCTCTTATCCCTTTTACGCCTGTCATCATATCCGTCATCGTCATCATCATCGTACTTGCTCCTGTACCTCCGATCCCGGTCTCTATCCTTCTCTCGATCTCGCTCTCGGTCCCGACTCTTCTCTCGCCAATACCCGTCTGCTCGTCCAGCACCTCCATACTCGCTCCGTCGACGCTCGTCTCGTCGGGACCGATCGTAGTCATCGTCATACCCACCATCGTACGAGTCTCTTCGCCTGCCTCCTCCTCGTCGCGCTTCCTCGCCGTGTGAGCGATATCCTCTATCTTCTCGACCCTCGTCACCGCGGCGCCGCGCTCGTCGCCCATCAGAACGATACCCGCGGTCATAATCATCGTCATAGTCATTCGCACTCCGACGGCGCGGCGGCGGTCCCGCTCGGCGACGGGACCCATAGCCTCCTCTATCATCGTCATCATAGTCGTCGTCGTCGTCGTACTGCGGCTGGCGTCGTGGCGGTCGTTCTGTGTGTCGACGACGCGGCACTGGCGCTTCTGTCGGTGGCTCTTCGTCATAATAGCTGCCGCGGACCTGGCCCGGCGGCGGGGGACGCACGCGGGGAGCAGGCCCATCGTGGCGGGGCGCACCGCGCGCTCGTGGGTCTGGTTCGATATCGCGAGGGTCGCGGCTGTCGCTCGGGGGCGGTGGGTAGGCATCAGGCTTAGGGTGGCGTCCGGAGCGGGGACGGCCGCCGCCGTCATCGTCACCGCTTCTGCCGCCGCTGCCGCCGCGGCGGGAGTGACGCAGAGCGTCGCCTTCGTCGCTCTCGTAGCCGTCGCGTTTCGCGCGGAAGTCACGCTGCTGCGGCGAGACCTTGCGCTCAAGGTCAGGCGCGTCAGCATTCAGGTAGGAGCGCTCGTCGGCGAAGGTCGGTTGGCGGGGATCGGGGCCTTTCTTCGGCTTAGCATAGGGGCCGATTGGGGGAGGAGGGATGTCCGGACCTGAGCCTGGCGGAGCAGCATCACGGTAGGGAGAGCCACGATGGCGGCGAGGCGGACGCTGGTCGGAGGGGTCGAGGCTGTCTCGATCGCCCCCGGGACCTGGGTAAGGTGGTGGTGGGGGACGATCGTCACGGTCGCGGGGACGACGGTCTTGAGGGTCGGGGTAGGGCGGCATTATGGTGGTGATCAACTGTTTCTCAGGGGAAACGAGAGAGCGAGTTAAACAGTAGGTGTAAGACGGTGGAGGTGGCGAGGTTGAAATAGGACGCGGCTGCGTGGCATATGCAGCTTGATGTCAATGCTTCGTCGGAGGTGGAAGATCACGCTGCCGCGCCCGCTGATCACCAGGGGCGGTGAATCTCGCTCACTACGGACATCTAATTCTGATTGAGACGTTCTGAATGTTCAAACCTTGGGCCCGAGTGGAGTGCATATCCATCATTGGAAACCTTATTATGATGCTGCTGCCATCAATGACTAATTGAAGATATCCACCAATAAGAAATTCGCTCCTTCCAAGCCCAAAACCTCCCTAAATCGTGTACTTGCATTATGGGCGGAGTATCAGACTCTCGTCTCTCAACCTGCTTTCGCAAGCCATCTTTCACTCCGTCATTTCCAGTAAATAGCCATCGAAATCTACATGCAGCACCTTCGTTCTGGCGGTCAAGAAGTGCGCCCTCAGAATCTACTAAACCATCGCTCCCCAAAGCACCCAAGCCCCTTCCCTACAAGTCCACCGGTATATCAAACTCACAAAAGCCTTCAACTGCTATTACGAAGCAGTCAGATGCTACCATTACGGACGGTCACTCTGCCAATGTAGAGACTCCAAACGTCAATCCTGCGAAAGCCCCAAGGTCTTTTCTTCCTAGCTTATCTTCAAAGCCTGGAGGTATTGAGGCGGGCAGAAAAGCGGCAGAAGAGGTGGTCAGGACTGGAAAGTTGCCAGAAAAATATCAAGGGATGTCGACGAGGTCGGATACACTTTTCACAAAGCAAATATTAGGAATAAAGTCGCTGAATGTCTTCTGATACGTTGCAGAATTCTCTCCGTCATCGTCGCCATGCCCATATTGATTGTTTGTGGATATGAACTTTTCCAACGCTGTATGATCCCGTCCCATGCAGTGAATGAATCTATGCAGTTCGCTGATTTAAGTAACAGCTGTAATGGGTAAACAACCCAAGCAGGCACATCCTATCCTCCATTTGCCGGAAGAGCGTTCAACCTCTGGAGGATAGTCGTCGTACCTTTCAATGCTCAGCGAAATCCGTGGCATTTTACGATTAGAAAGTAATCAACTGCAAGGCTTGCTTTGAAATTTGGAGCCGAACGTCCGGAAGAAATATGGAGACGACCAGCAGTCTTGGGGTTTGGGATATTCATCGCGGCCTAGCCTATTCATCTCAACACCAAAGCTCAACTCTCCTTTCATTCAGACAGAATCGTCCTTCGCACCGCGAACACCATGACCGACCGTGCAGCGTTGACCGGCTCCGCCGAGCAACCCTATGACAACCCCTTTCGGAAGACCTGCTTGGTCCCTTACGTGGATCCGTCTAGAGCGCCTCTGCTAGTACAAGAAGGGCTCAAGATGCTGCCCTTCCGTCGCAACACGTTCTACTTGCTTGCCAACGCCCACGGCTGATTTCCTCGCCTCGCTAGACTGATTGGAAGCTTCTTGGACAGCAATGCGCGCAAGATTCGCTTGCTCGGTTGGCTGCTAGTTGCACTGCGTACTTCAACTGTCTTGGGTCAAGTATGAATACGACATCAATCTTCCTGTGGCAGAGGCATTCGAGATGCCCGAGGAGAAGATTAAGGCTATACGCTGTCCTGTAGATGGCGTGCACAATGGCGGCATAGGGCCGTGGTCTGAAAGGGACAGGATAATTCTTCGTGTGGTGGATGAACAGCTTGCGACCTACACCAACAAACCTGAAACGATTAAGGATGCTCTCGCTTTGCTCACTCAAGAGGAGCCGGTCGAGATTTTAGTCGCTATAGGCACTTATGCCTTGGCCTGCAGGGTAGTCAAGGGCTTGAAAATTGATAATGATCCACCAGTTCCAGGGCTCAAGGACAAGTTAGGAGAGGCAATAAGATAACTCGATTTGCAGATGTATAACTATATACTCCTGATATGTGCTCAAGCTTTCTGCCTGTCTACATGGAGTAGGGGAAGTTTAGTTTCCCCAGTTCTTGAATCGCATCAGGCCAAAGCCGACTGGCTCTGACCTCCTCTTCCCTCTAAACATATCAGCACCATCTTTTCCAGTAGCCAATCACCAGAACGAGCCACATGCCATTCCCTTTACTGCCAGACTGACACTCCAGTACTCTCAAATGAAGCACTTCGAAAGGAAATCATCTGTCAAATACAATGTCGTCCTCTTATTCTTCCTAATTTTCCAATCATTGTGCCAGAGCCTTCGAAAGTGGCAGTTCGACAATTTCCTTGATTATTTTCAGTGCCTCAATCAGCTTTTCGTCTTCATATCTTCTGGCTACAAGCTGCAGCGATACCGGTGCATCGCGGTATTTCCCCGGCTCATAAAGCTTGTAGTTGTATTCGTCCCTTTCATTCCTGGGCTCATATCCCTCCTCGGCTTTATCAATCTCTGGATCGACCTGGGTCACAGGAAAGACCACGGCTGGATAGTCCAGCAAGTTCCACTGCGATGTATAACCCCAATACCTTGCACAGTCCAGTGGAGGTGCGGCACCGGGGCCAGCTGGGCACAAGATTACGTCAATCATGTCGCCTGGATCTTCGTAGGAATTTTCAGTCTGCTCTTTAGTTGCATCACCGCCCTCCTCATTTGTCAGTGCCGGAGTGTAGTTTGAGCTAGTCCGGTTCCATAGCTCGGCGTACTTGGATTTGTAGTCTTCGCGCTTGACAACCCACTCCCAAAGCGAAAAGATGGTATGCTCCTTGACGTAAGGGTTGTCTTTGATGATCCAATTCGAAAGTGGACGCCACGGCTCACCTGACGCGTTGATATTAGAAGATTCGTCTGCAGCCCCGTCACAAAAGTAGAGTGACGCCACGATTTCCCAAGCCAGATCGTGCTTGTATGGCTTCCACTCTACAATAGTGATGCCGTCTTTCTCTTCAAGCTTCTTGGTAACCTCTTTCAAAGCTCGCGTTACCGGCGGATGTGGCTTAACAACGCCATCATCCCACAGCACTGCGATCTTGAGCTTTCTCTTTCCCGTCTTCCACCCAAACCAGCCGATCTCGAGCCCTTCTCTCCATTCAAACGGTAGTAGGCTTGGTTCCCGCAGCCACGGTTTTGCATCTATAAGTACCTTCATGAAGATCCTGATCCCCTCCAGGCTGGTACTTAGGGGTCCGATGACTGGTATAATGGACTCTGCTCCTGCCATGGTCGCAAGCCAGCCCTCAATAGGTAGTCTGAAGCTGGTCGGACGAAGCCCATAAACGCCATTGTTCGCCGCTGGGCTTCTGATCGAACCGCCGATATCCGTGCCGATTCCTAAGCAGCTACCTCTGAGGGCGAGGAGCGCACCTTCACCACCAGAGCTTCCACCGCAAGTCAACGCGCGGTTGTACGGATTGACGGTCTCACCGTAAAGATTGCTGCTAGTTTCAAGATGCATCAAGGTTTGAGGTTCAGTTGTACGGGCGTGAAATATGGCGCCTGCATTGTGCAGAATTTGCAGTATGTGCGCCGTCTGCGTGGCCTTCTCACCGCGCCGGGACACAAAAGCAGCATTGAGGTCGAGACCCCGGATTCCCAGGTGTTCTTTGACAGAAATTGGTAGACCATGGAGAGGACCAATGGGCCGGCCATGTTCGGCCAGATATTTATCAAGGTATTCTGCTCGAGAGAGTGCTCGGATGGGCAAAAGCTCTGTCACACAGTTGACCTAGACACATCAATACCTCATACGGTGAATTTGATAGAGCAACTAACAAGTCGCTGGGCAAGGGCGGCGCGCCGCAAAAAGGCTCTGGTTACTGTGACTGCACTGAGCTCCCCGCTGGCGAGCTTCCGTAAGAGGTCCTCTGGAGATTGCTCTGTGATCTCAATCTCTTCAGCGTTTAGCAGCTTAGATGGGATTTCAGTGACATTTTGCGGCAATTCAGTAGGTACGCTGGCGATATTAGGCTCAACAGCGGACAAGGATCTCTCTCGATGTTCCTGCGCCTCCTTAGCAATATCTTGCCATCCCTTCGTCGGACGATTTGATCCAAGCGAAGTTACAAGAGATGACGTGACAACATCAACGGATGATTTGACCACGTCCATGCCGACAAACACAATTAAAGAAATCAAACAACTGGCACCAGACCAAGAGAAAACGTCTCAAACCTTAGGCTGTCACTGACCGGTCGAGCAGCTGCGTGCTACGATGAGAAATCATCCCAACTGTTGCACAAAACGCGTCTCATTGATAAGAAAATGCATCGTGCTATGAGCGGTTAGCTCGCAGCTGCTGACCTGCGGGGCAGCGTGCCGTGAGCCGCCAGTATATTCGAGAGCCTATTCCCCCCTGCCGCCGAAGTGTGATGCAGATCAAGTCATAGGAAAGCGGATGGTAAGAGATTGGATCCTAAACCAAGGGGAGAGATCTATCTAAGTCTGGGATAGGGTAGTCTCCGCCAGAACCCATTAACAGCTCTGCTCACGAGTGGTAAGAAACGCAAACGGGAGATCGAATCATCACGTGATTAGAGTAGTTGTCTCCCACCACGATCTTCTGTCATCTTCAACCTGCGCCTGACGATAACGACATCTTGTCTGTCTTTGTCGACTACACGACCTTGTATGGAGATCCATGGCGTATGCTTAGTCACTATCGGAGACAGTCCCACATCCTCAATGGGCTACAAAGGCTTCCCCATTCGGGCAATCCGAACATGCTATAGTACCACGAAGTCCCCGCTCGCCCCGCGTCAACACCATGTCGCCGATTGAACTTGCCATTAATATCATTGCAGCTCAACGCCTAAAATGGTCTCTCCGGTGGTTCTAGGGCAAGAACCCGCGTCACTGCCGCGATTACCGTGTCTCGTGGCCAGACGCCACTTCGACCGTTGAAGCAGTGCGGCGGGTAGCTCAGGAACCCTTAGCCATCCTCTTACTTGGTTTTAAAAGTCTGCTGTGGGTTGAAGATTTCTCTCTTCCTCGTTCATTTCCAATTCTTATAGAGCTTGCTGTCTTTACTCTTGTCTGGTTTACCATTGAAACCTGCTATACCCCTTTCTTTACGTCAAACCCCCCTTAGATTGTCTCCAATTGCCATCAGAGCCCCACAATACTTGCTTTCATACCTCTCTTCGCGACCATGAGCTTCCCTCTGCGACCTTTGCCACGGGCAGCCGCTTTACTGAATAAGACTCCGAGGATAATCACACCACGACTGAACTTGATTCCTCGTAGATCTCAGTCTACAGGCTCAGTCAATGAGCCCCCCAGAGCCGGTAGCGCAGCAGTGAAGAGCAGAACGGAGTTCCGTACGGACAGCTCGTCTCCAACAAAAGGAAGCTCTCCAACTATAAATCATAGCATTGCCCTCGGCACGGCTTCTCGGTTGCCAGAGTTCAGCTTGCAGGACAAAGTGATCCTGGTATCTGGGGCCGCGCGGGGCTTGGGATTGGTGCAAGCAGAAGCATTGCTAGAAGCAGGCGCAACTGGTAGGAAATCCGGCTCGGTAGCTAGGCTTGAGTACCAGCGAATTTGCTAATTCCTACTCCCAGTACATGCCCTTGATCGACTTCCGGAGCCATCTCCAGCCTTTCACAAAGTCGCCAAGCGAGCCACGGAAGAGCTCGGCACGTCTCTTGAATACCATCAAACCGATGTCCGTGACGTACCAAATCTCAACAAAATCGTCGAAGCAATCGGAGAGGAGCATGGCCGTCTGGACGGTCTCATTGCTGCCGCTGGGGTCCAGCAAGAAATTCCCGCCATCGAGTATCCGGCAGATGAAATCAACAACATCTTGACAATCAACGTAACCGGCGTCTTCATGACTGCGCAAGCAGCTGCTCGCCAGATGATCAAATACGGCCGCGGCGGCAGCATCTGCTTGATCGGAAGCATGAGCGGCACCATCGCCAACCGAGTAAGTCTCACCCTCACTGGGTCTCTTCGCAACGCTTGTGGACTAAATCTGATATACTTACAACCAACTACAGGGCCTCATCTGCCCCGCCTACAACTCCAGCAAAGCCGCCGTCCTCCAACTCGCCCGCAACCTCGCCTCGGAATGGGGCAACCTCCCACCCACTCCCGCCTCGTCCGCCTCGCCCTCCTCCTCCTCCAATCATCAAAGCATCCGCGTCAACTCGCTGTCCCCTGGATACATCCTCACGGACATGGTGGATGCCCTGTTCGAGCAATATCCGGAACGGCGCCGTGACTGGCCACAGCAGAACATGCTAGGAAGACTGTCGAAGCCTGAGGAGTATAGGGGTGCGGCGGTGTTCTTGATGAGTGATGCGAGCTCGTTTTTGACGGGTGCCGATTTGAGGATGGATGGCGGGCACGCGGCGTGGTGAGGAGACGGAGAATGGCTGGAGGTTGGAAGTGATGAGGGGCAGTCTGATTGGCTAAAGTGAGGGCGTATAGCTAGCCTTATATGCGGATGTGTGGTATGTGCGAGTCTCGGCTAACATCATAGCTTTCGATGAACTGAGTATACCTATGGATTTGACGTAGCGATGATAGAACAGCTGATTTAGCAAATATACATCAGATTATTACAGTCCTGATTTCGGGAAGTTGAACCCTTCGCGATGATATTGACCTGTTAGCCTTCCACTTAGCTACGACGGCTGGGGCCGCCGGTGTGGTCGCTAACATCCTAAATATCTCGCAGGTTATCGTAAATCATTTATCGAAGCACAGATCCGTTTCCTCTTTTTTGATATCATACGTTAGTTACTAAGAATTCTAACCTTTAATATCTTGTAGTCAAGATTGTCACCAAATGCTAGGATTTGGATGGCCGCGGACTGGAAGCTGGATTCCGGGCTAGGTAACAGTGTGCATCGTTGCGGGAATTTCTCAACCATGTCAGATGTCTTGCGATTTCAGTTTTCCAGACGAGGATCTTCTGCTTCCATGAGAACTTTACCAATAATCCAACAAGCCACATTTTTACTAAGATAGCGAACGCGTTGAATACTTGGCTTGTCGGATTATTGGTAAAGCCCTCGTGGAAGCAAAAGATCCCCGGCCGGAAATTGCGAGCTCAAAGTTCCTGGTTCGGAATTTTGTAGCGCGAAGCAACCACGAGAGGTGAAAAGTGCAGACCTTTGCAGATGTCCTGACCGAATTAAACAGGGTACTGAGATCAAACTCCAGAAGTATAATCTTACAGTGATCGACGACAGGATACGGTACGGATCCGCGGTCGAGACCTCTATCATTCGGTATCATTGCGCGTCTTAATGAGGACATTGCAGGTTCTGCAAATTTTTTAAATGAGAGTTTTTATAGGCGTAGACGATAACCAAACAACTCCGTAATCAAACCTCTCGATCAAAAAGAACAGGTACAATGCGATAGGCACAGTCAGCATGCCCGTCACAGCGGCTTCGAAATTTGTAACGTCTTGTATCTCGGGAATGGAGGAGTCCTCCGACTCCATTGGCAACAATAGTTCACGCAGAATTGGTGCTTTGTGGGTGGTCGACTAGCTTTGGAAGTCAATTTAATAAGAAATCGTAACAACTAAAGAATGTTCTCGGATAATACCATTCGCAAAAGTGGAACACTAGCATGTGTAGTAGCTGGCAGTTCCGCCCCAAGTCTCTTTGCAGACCGCATGTTTTGTTACCTGCACGGAAAGTCATGAGTACTAACGCCATCAGAACAAAGAACTACCATACTGCAAGCGTTCAATATCACATATACCCATTGATAGATTTCTAACCCAGTCCAGATATGCATGACTCCTCCGTTTTCCACATCATTATCACCAGAGATCTCAAGAGACTCGTTGTTGAGTGGCACGCTGGGATCAGGAGAGCCTGTTCGTTCGAAGCGTACGCGCCCCACCGCACAAAGCGGTGCGCTGCAGTCATATGTGGGAAAACGGACCATGGCGGTGGAACCAAAGCGGCAGGCCCCTGGGCGTCGGTGGTCATGGTGTTGATGAATCAGGCTCGGGCGTCTTTCTGGTTCGTGAACACCACACGAGTGGTATTGATGGTTGTCGCGAAGGTACTGGTAGCAGCCGGCATGTGTCGTTGAAGGCAGCAGGTGAGCGGCAGGAGATTAGCGACCAGCGTACATCTGCGAAGAGAAAAGCGATGCTTTGCGCAAGTGGCGAAGCTGACGTATTCGGAGAGTGAGGGTGCTCCCTATGCCGTTAATGACGTGGAAGTGCGTGACTTACCTGTGAGACTTTCTTTGTGCTTTCCCCTTTCCGCTTACACGTGATGCCGATGCTTATCACTCACATGACGAAGCACGGATCCGCTTGCTCTTTTCTAATGATGTGCGCTAGCTGCTATAAAACTCCAACCTTCAGTGTTTTGCAATCAGGATTACCATGGAATGCTGCTATATTTTATGATCGTGGACACCCAGGCTTTGGCACGGATTCTGGATGGCCTTTGAATGGAAACCGGACCCAGGTTCAGCAAAGGTGTACGTCCTTATGGGAAAGATGGCCTAGACAGACCTGGACAACCGCTGACGTGTTTGCAATATCTCTGGACTGGCACTTTCCGGATGGAGGTTCTTGCTGATGGCCTTTGCCAAAAATCCTGGCGTGCACAAATTCTTCAGTTCCGAATGGCACAAAGGGTTCCAGATCCCGAGCCTTCCCAGGCCCTGCTCAGGATAATGGTGACACGGAGCTGCTTTGGAAGGTGGAAAGTGCAAGCATCGTGAAGGTTCGATAGGTAAAAGAGCGACTTACCTAGAAATGTACCTTCCTAGGTACTAATGAGGCAAAGGAATGCAAGGGATATAGAAGGGGGCCGCGGGTACCGCACGCTTTCTTGGTCACATGTCTCTGAGACTGTTCGACAGACGCATGCGATAGAATGTTCATGTTCGTGGTGGACTTGACGGCTCTTCACTTTCGCCGGTTATAGAATCGTCGTTAGTCAAACGTTCGGCATCAGGCTTGCTGATGTTGCTTCTTAAAATTCAGAAAGGAGGATGTGAAGTCTAATAGTTGTCGAGAGCGTGCAGTCAGCATTAGAAAGTAGGAGTATCGTCGACGATGTGTAGATAGTTTGGTGGACAGCTAGGCCCTAGTAATACAGCAAAATTACCCAGTCAGGCTTGAAGAACTGAGAAGTCGCTGGAGCAGAGTTTAGTAGCAAAATTGAAACGGAGGTAATCAAACACCTGGACGTTAGGGAACACCTTTATATACCCCTCATCAGGTTTTGCTAGATACAGACCGTGGCTAAGTGATTGAAGGCGCTATGTCCGCCACGGGAGACCGCTCAATCTTCGGCTCGTCATACGGTCACTTCCAAGTGAGATGCAGAACCGCCAACATGGCTGGAGCACGTTCTGAAAAGGAAAAAACTGTCCGTACCCTCAATGTATCAGCGCAATCACTATACGCAACAGCAATGATTGTCAATCGAGCGGGAGATATTCCTTTTTTCTGGCCTCATGCGTTATAGTCGTCGTTCGTGGTGTTGTTGCAAGGGTGCTCGGGTGATTCCGAAGATTGTGCCAAGCCTGCTCCCGCAACGTAGCTCCATCTTTCCAAGCTGTTCATCGCTCGTTTTCTACACATCACCCCGACAACTCTGCTCAATCGACATGCGGGTCTTGTACGGTGTGGCAGCTTTCCTGGGCGCCGGCTTGGTTTCTGCTGCTTCTTGGGGTTTCGACGATGCCACCTTAACAGTCCAGAGCAAAGGTGCCGGCGTTGGAGGGGGATTGAAGGAGAAGTACATCAATGCCAATGCTTGCATTTCCGAATCGCTAATAAGCTGATCAAGACTAAACCCTAAATCGCCTCTCGCAAAACCCGTCGCTCTCGAAGGCTTGGATACATTGAAAATCGTCCTTACCACACTGGATGGAAAGAAGGCTTCAAGGCCGCATCAGGCGTTTCTTACGATTGCAGACACAACAAGTGGACTTGAAGAGGCCTTTGCTTTTGATATCAAGGAGAATGGCAAGGGCAAGGTTGAACTGGTAAGCCCAGCATCATCCACGTCTGGCTTAACATAGCTGACAACAATAGACGCACAAGGACATTCCCGTCCAACTCCTTGCCAGCACCACCCCTCTCGAAGTCTCCATTATCCTCGGCTCTTTCGGTTCTTCCACGCCCATCAATACCGAAGTCTTTCAGCTTGACCTCAAGCGCGACCCCAGCGCGCCCCTAGACCTCCCCAAAGCCGTCCGTTACGGCAAGATGCCGCAGATCCACCACATCTTCAAGGCCGATCCCAAGAGCCCGAACGTCCTCATCACCATCGTCTTCTCGCTCGCCATCTTCGCCACGCTGCCGGTGCTACTGGGTACCTGGCTCACAGTGGGTGCTAACCTGCGGCACCTGGGAAAGGCATTGGGGACTGCTCCTGTCGCGCATGGCGTGTTCTTTGGATCGATATTCGCAATGGAGGTGATTTTCGTTCTGTACTACACCGTGTGGGATTTATTCCAGACATTGCCTGCTGTTGCGGCAGTGGGGTTTGTGGCATTTTTGAGCGGAACAAGGGCTTTGACAGAGGTTCAGAGTCGGAGGCTGGCTGGCGAGAGATAAAGAGGCCCATGTACAAAAGTCATTGAAGATCTTTTCAAAGATACTGGAGGCTGGAGGCGAGAACGTTGTCAAAATGAAGATGTATCCATACATGCAGCAAGATATCAAAATTCAGTTTGTATACGAATCCAGACCAAGGCCGTGAAGACATACAAGATTTCTGTTTACTTCTGGCCAGGACCAGATGCTTTTTCGCTATTGGTTACCACTGAATGCATGGCCTGTCGGCTTCTTAGGGTTCAATGCCTTTACACTTCTGGAAGCTGGTCAGAGCACCAAATGCCTGCGCAATCAGACACATCGCTTACATTTCTAGGCGCTTGGCTGGCTGCAGAGCTTTTTGCCTTGTCATTTTCGTGGGTATCCCAGCCTCCAGTCTATTTCTGCCATTCCTTCCTAATGCTCTCGGGCTGATACAAAAGACTACATTTGATGGAGAATCGCTGCGATCGCTGTGGCTTAGAAGCGCAATACATGCACCATGTCTAGAGAAGATCTATTCTCTTGATTGATTCACGAGTCCAAATGATGGGAACAGCTTTGGCAGGACTGTACAAAGGCTCAAGTTTGTTCAGCAGACTCTGAATCGGAATCATGTAGATGTTTCATACCACCCTGTGATACAACTCACAGGGCTGATCCCGGTGTGGTCAGGCTGCCTTCTGGAAAAGGCAGCTTGATGTTGGACGATATCAGTTTCCGGCGTAAAATGAACTGTTGCGCAACTCCTGGATGCCACACTCAGTATTGTTGTGATAAAGGACCGAGAGTGCACAGAGCAGATTACATGATCACCTCGAGGCATGTGTTGAAACACTTGGACAAACCCAAAATAATGAAGCGAAGCTGGGTGGTCCTTGTTCTTACCCTACTCAGCCTAGCTGAAAAAGCAGGAAGCTCTGGTTCCAGTCGCACAAGGGTGCTCGCGATAAGGTAGGATAAAGCCAGGGATCCCAGAGAGGAGCTCAGATCGAAACCCACGTTGCTGGCACCGTGCAGGCAGAAGCACCGATAGATGTTACCAGGAATACTGCTGGTCGTCCTCTGGTACCCACTTCGGGCCATGTACCTCGAATTCGAAAAGAGGAATCACGTCCGAGCAAGCTGTGAGTATCATGCTATCACACAGTGTGCTGTCAATGCTCAGAGCGCCACTTCCGCTAAGAACACCTGCGTTCTGTTCTGGAATGCATACCGCGATCCATCTGCTTGTCTGTCTTGTTGGCGTGGCTAATGCGAACGGTGTAAGGGTCCCAGTTTGCTGAGATAAGTTATACGGAGTACCTGGTGTACCAAAGCCAGCGCTCTCTGGTCCAACTCGGAATCACAACATTCGTCTTTCTTTAGTGCCCGCCGGCGGTCAGCAAGCGCTGCAAATCATGCAACCTCCAAAAATCTCTGAGGACCCGTTCCTGCAGATCGGTCCCACAACAGATACTCGGTACCCGCGGCCGAAGCCAAAGCGCTTGCCACGCGCCTCGATAACCCAATACATTCTCTGCAACGAGGCGTACGGAGTTGTCCGTACCCTCAAAAGCCCCACTGTCGCCAAACTGTACGATTTACGGTTTAATTGAATGATTGGCAAAAGGTCCAGAAGACCTTTTCAAGACTCAACATCTCCACATGGCTGTACTGGCTCAATACTCGAAGATAAAGCTATCCTCAGGACTGAGCGCGGGCGCTCGTCTGTATGCACTTCGGCGCACATCGGCTCTATTATTTGATCCATTCTGGGCTTCATACCAGCAATGGTAGCCGTACCCAGTCGTCAAGCGGGGCCCTGCAAAGCGCAATGGTCTGATACGAATCTCACTGCTCGTAAGCTGAGAACTGATCTGCAGAGTTGAAAGGCGGTTCGTCCCATTTAGGCAGTTTGCGACTGCCTGCAACCGGTCACCGCCATGATTGATGTATTGTTGCGGCTCTCTGATCGTGCGACTTCTAAAACATAGCAGTTGGACGTCCTGCCTGGTTTGATATACTAATGACCACGTGGCGCAGTACTACAGCCTTGCTTTGTTGGCATGATACAATGTAAATGTGGCGAAGCTTGCCAGAACAGTCCCCAATCCGGATGTTCCGGCCAAATGCATGTTTATCGCCTCGAATTCTCGCGATTAATATGAATCTCGACGAAAAGGTGAGGACCGAGGCTATTGTGCTCAGGACAAATGTCGAGAACTGGCAAAGTTTGCCTGTGCAGAATGGAACAAAACATTGGCGCCAATTGGCTTGCTTTGCGCCAGAGCGCGATATCCTTCTGTTCCACGACATGGAAGACCATTTTCTGGCGCAAATGCGCCTTACTTAATGACATCTGGAAGCCCCATGCCAAATGATCGCGTGGCTGCGGATCTTGACCATCTGCACCACAACTTGGACGTTAGGGCAAGAACAAGGGCTGATTCGACAGTGAACAATGATCGATCAACTTTGCTGGACCCGGAAATCGGGCTCGTGAGGCACACTGCCATGCTCGCTTCCTCGCCCGACTGATTGGGTCCCAAAGTGCGACCAACTGCATGGCTAACTCTGTGCTATCGACAGCACCAGTCACGCTCACGCCTCGAAAGCTCGAAGGATCAGTCATGGCAATAGTGCGCACTGCGCAGTAGTTCTGGCCTCGGTGATGGAAGCCACCTGGGCAAATGGCCGCATATAAACAATAAGCGGTGGCTTACCCCATCATTCAGAAATCTCCTTGGCCTGATGCCACGGGTGGGGGATAACGGCGAGTGCAAGGCCGAGCACGTCCAAAAGGGGGTTCTTGATCAGTCCTTGGCACTCTAGCGAGGTGCCCGGTCTAGGGTAGCACGTCAACGGCGGAGCGGCTGCAAACAGGGGACAAGGCTCTAATCTTGGCTACCCTTTCACCAGCTGCCAATGATGGCGCTTTTCCGTGGCGATCGCCTAGGGCTCACCTTATTTTTAACATTTCTCCGCAGATGGGAGCAAGGGTCATATGAACGGCGCCTGCATATTGCTTGCGTGCAACTATCGAATCGGTCCTGACCGTCCCACCCATGCAACGCTCGCCGTGCTTTTTTTTTTTTCTCTTGTTACGCAGTTATAGCTGTACCCGAAAGGTGGGGCAGCTATGAGCTTCACAGGGTCCACTGCATACGAGGGACGGATAGCTCGACTGCTTCTCCAACCCAGTTTTGGCTATTTGCCAACGCTGATGCCTCGCTTCTCGACAGCCTCGCTCGCACCACATGGGTATTTACTCAGCGCCGAGTCCCGGCGATGATCTTCATTAGATGTGGTTCAGCGGTTGCATGGAAGCTACTTAAGATCGAGCAATGGCCAGCATGTGAGCATCTGCCAGTCCACCGGTTGCACTTCTTATATCAGCTATCATCCCTATCTTCTCAGCTGTAGAAGAAGTCCTTCTTGGCACCCTTTCCTTTGTCCCTCGTCACTTCAGTCTCCTTCACATCCCACGGCAAAATGTTTCGTTCACTTGCTTTCCTGGCGGCTGGGCTGAGCTTCACTGCTCATGCCGTAGTCATTGATATGGAAGGGCTTCCAGACACCGGCCTTGATACCTCCTCATGGACAACTGGAACAGCACCGCCCATCGCTGATCTTGTGGATCTCAACGATATGCAGATAGCTGCCAAAAACACGCTCTCGGGTGACAACTATGCGTACTACCGTACCGGCGCTTTGGATGAAACCAGTATGGGGAGACCCTGATGCTGCATGTTTGGCTTCAAGGATCTCATTCGCTGATCATCTCCTAGCTTATAACAACAACATGTTCATTTGGCAAAAGTTGCGATTCAACGGATTCAGTTTTGTTGACGTCTCGAATGTAAACTTGGCGTGCGTATTTCTTCTCAGTCACCCTTGCCAGAGTGCTAAAAAAATTTTGCAGGACCACTATCCTTGGATACAATTTCAGTGCTCCCTTCTTCATTGCACCAGCAGCTCAGGCCGGCCGTGCCAACTCTGGTGCTGAAACAAACCTTGTCAAAGCCGCAGGAAATGCTAGCATCCTCTACGTTCCCTCTATCTCATCTACCCAATCCATCCAAACGATCGCCGCTGCGGCTCTACCCGGCCAAGTCATGTTCCACCAAGAGTACATCTGGAGCGACCAGAGCAGACTGTCCTCCGAAATCTCGCAGATCGAGGCCGCAGGCTTCAAGGCCATCTTCCTCACGGTCGACAACACCGGCATCAACGGCGTCCGCGACCGCTCCATGCGCTACGAATCCAACGGAGACACGGGCCACAGCGCCACCTTCACCATCTCCGCCCTCAACCAGCTGCGCAGCATGACCAACCTAACCATCGTGCCCAAGGGCATCAAGACGGCGCACGACGCCAAGCTCTGCGCCGACCTCGGCTTCAAGGCCATCTACGTCTCCAACCACGGCGGCCGCGTCGTCGACAACGCCCCCACCGCCATCGAGATCCTGCTCGATATCCACAACACCTACCCGCAGCTCTTCCAGCAAATGGAGATCTACGCCGACGGTGGCGTCCGCCGTGGCACGCACGTCCTGGCCTTGCTGGCGTTGGGCGTGCGCGCGGTCGGTTTGGGGCGCAGCCCGATGTATGCTAATGTGTACGGCACGACGGGCGTGGAGAAGATGATCAGCATTTTGAGACAGGAGATGATTACGGAGATGGCGCTGATGGGTCAATCCAATGTCAACGGCTGGAGAGGGAACACGACTTTCGTATGTGCATCCATAATCCTCACTCTTGAAAGCTCAAGTCAGACAAAGTGCTAACACTAGATGCACAGCTCAACACCAAGCAAATCGAAACTGAATTCTTTGGGGCGCCGCTTCCCTCAAGCGTTGGCGTCGGTGGTCCTGACTAAGTTAATACAGGTGGTATAATGGGATCCTAATTTCGTACATCTGAGCGGCATGATGGGACATACTTGGAGAGATATGAGCACACAGAAAAAGATAATGTAAATAAATTAATGTGGAACGAGACTTTCCGCACTGTCTCTGGTGTATAAATCAAAGGCACAAAACTTTATTTGAAGTTATGAAATTGGCTCTGTTCCCGTCTTTACACTCGTCGTATCAGGGGTCCGAGGTAGATGACGTTCTTGAAGGGATCCTTGCCTTCCGTATGGTTGCACAAAGTGTTACATTTCATAAAGCTAAATCAACACCACGAACCCGATAAGATTGGAGCTGTCTTTTACCTCGAGAATCTCCAGTTTGAGGTGCAAATTTGCTCGGCTGGCCTTGCATTGACTACTTGCGTAAGACCGGGGCCACGGATTCGCTTACACTGCCATGGAGTTTTCGAGGTCCACTTCTCCAGAGATGACAATGCTCCACCGGTCCACTCTGTCTGCAATGCAAGCAATAGGGTCAACGCGTCCAATATCTCGTTCGAGTCCCCGAGTCACTCCGACGTTGTTTCACGACACGAGGTGGAATTTGTAAGGGCCAAAGCGTCCGGGAATTTGCCATCATCCCTTGATCCGGTATGCGTAGTTCAGGAGCAGCTACGCGCGGTCCTCTTGATGGAGCGATGAAAAAAAACAAAAAAAATTTATCCGCCTCTGGCATCATCGCGTTGTTTGCCCGCTTGGACCCGTATTCGGCAGAGCTAGAAACGGCCGGTGATCGTAGTGCCCGGTGGCTGAGCGGAGCAGTTTCCGGGGTGGTCCTGGGCCTTGTGTAAGGATGATTTGTTTTTTTGGCGTTGTGAAAAATGGCGTATCGCTGGATGCGCTTTCGCTTGCTAGAAGAGCGAGTGCAGGGCAAGTCACAAGTCTCACGTCTCATATTCGAGCTCGAGAACGCCGAACACTATTGCGCTTACAAGCGATGATAACGAGAGCGCGCAGAAGCCGCCCTTGCTGGTTGAAGTCGAGACCAAGTCTGGTGACGGCGGACGAGCGCTCCCAATGCTTACATCTTAGGTTCAGGGGCACTGCTGGGCTTGTACCTCCATCACCAAATCCCTGACATCGTCTCCAGCGCTGCAGGAGCTCGCATATCCAAAGTGCCAAGAACGGCCAACCTTGGGCGTATCGCTGTCTCGGTGGCCTCTGTATCTTATCAGTATCCACATGTAATGCCGTTTGAGGGGCACAACGATATACGTGGTTTCAGCATACCTCACTATCGGTTGCCTACCTAAAATGAAACTTCGCTGCGCTTGTTGATCAAGACATACATGAAGAGATCCAGGATAACCATTCTGCGCTGATCGATTCTGCTAAACACGGCCGAGTCCCAATCCCTGTAACTCCAACTTTGACGGAATGGATACCTATAGAGCAACCGGAACTGATAGATTCCTAGTCTAAAACCATCTCAAAGATATCTAAAATCAGAAGCTTCTTAGCACGCTTCTGGCTGGCATCTTACACGCATGCATGGCATGGCGATGATTGAAAGCACGATATCTCTCACTGCCACACAGATGTTTCCTCTTGATCAACTACTCTTCGTTTAAATAATTCTAAGTTGCTTACCATCGCAAGGAATTCGCCAATGTTTCTCTCTTTGATTGCTGCCTGCCAAATTCGATTGCTCTCACCTCGGGAAAAGACGTTCCGGTGAAAGGAATCGTGCTTGTTAAAGTGCCCCGCTCGTCAATGACCTTGAGTCGCCCTTTTCTAGGCCGCACTTTATCGTGCAACAAAATTTAGAAAGTTTCTTAGAGTACAGGCAGGTTCTTTTTTTCATACCTCAACAGCCGCTCGCTTCTACATTGTCGATTCTCGCCTACATCCTGCCATGGCTTCCAAGGTTCCTCTCGCTTCGTATCTATTTACTCGTCTCCATCAGTTAGGCGTTCGTGCGGTGCATGGTGTTCCAGGAGATTATACGCTGCATTCACTGGATCACGTTGCCCCGGCGGGGCTTAAATGGATCGGGACATGTAACGAATTGAATGCTGGCTATGCTGCTGATGGATACGCGCGCATCAGAGGCCTGTCAGCGTTATCTACCACTTACGGGGTCGGTGAGCTGAGCGCAATCAATGCGATTGCGGGCGCGTATGCCGAATACAGTCCAGTTGTGCATATTGTGGGTTTCCCTAGGAGAGGAGCTGAGAGTGAAGGGAGGGTGGTTCACCATGGATTGGGAGAGCTGTCTAAAGCTGGAGTGTTCAAGGAAATGGCAAAAGCAGTCACCGTGATGCAAGCGGATCTGGGAAGAGGGGAGGCAGTGGAGGAGAAGATTGACGAGGCGTTATTGAAGTGTGTGGAAGAGAGTAGGCCCGTATATTTGGAAGCACCGAGTGATTCTGCGAGTGACTTTGTCCACAAGGGTCCGCTAGCAAAGCCACTGGTAAGACCGGAGGAACGAAATGACCCGAAACAAGAAGACGCCGCCATCAGCGCATTACTTGCCGAGCTCCAAGCCTCGAGAAAACCCCTAATCATGATTGACGGACTTGCAGCTCGCATGAACATCAAATCCGAGCTTAACGAACTTGCTCGCGTCTCTAACATACCCACTGTAGCCTTTCCTTTTGGCCATGGCATCATCTCTAGTGAATTGCCTAACTACCATGGCGTCCATGCTGGAAAGTTTGGCAAACTTGATTTCACATCGTATACGGACGATGCAGATTGTGTTCTCCTTTTCGGATCTCTTCCCAGCGATACAAACACATTAGGCTGGAGTGCACTTCCGAAACCCGAATGCACCCTCTCTTTTGATCGGAAGCAGCTTCGCATTCGAAATGCTATCACCATTGGTACAGAGTCTCGGCCCCTGCATCCAAAACCTTTACTGCAGAGCCTTCTCGCTCGCGTTTCATCGACTTCTTCACAGCCCTTCTCATTTCGTGCGCCTTCACCACCACTACCTTCTCCCAAATCTCTCTACCAAAACCTTTCTCCTTTTAACTCAAGCGCCCCCATTGATCAAGACACCTTCTACTTGCGTCTGACACCACATCTCCAACCCAATGACACGCTCATCCTCGCTAACAGCACCGCCTGTGTTGGGGGCCGGGACTTCGTTCTCCCTTCACCCAGCACAATCATCAATTCGGCAATTTGGCTCTCAATTGGCCACATGCTGCCTGCCGCGCTCGGCGTCGCTCTTGCTACTCAAGAAAAGCCCAAGGGTGAGCGCGGTCGAGTGATCTTGTTCGAAGGGGATGGCAGTTTCCAGGTTTCTGCGCAGGAACTTGGCAGCATTATCAGGTATCGGCTTCCGCTGGTGGTATTTCTGATTAATAATGATGGGTATACGTTTGAGCGATGGATTCATGGAATGGATGCAGAGTATAACGATGTGGCGGCTTGGGACTATACTCTTGCACCGACATTCTTTGGTGGGAAGGTGTTGGGTAAGGGAACGCCAGAGTATCCCATTGAAACATATTCAGTAGAGACTTGGAGACAACTGCAGAGCGTTTTAGATGAGAGTGAAGGATTCAAGTCTGGGAAGGGATTAACTTTTGTGGAAGTGAAAATGACAAGAGAGGACGTGAGTGAGAATTTCAAGGGAGGGCTGAAGCTGGCGGGACAGATGCTTGGCGGCGATAGGAGTACGGGTGGAATGGTGTAGGCATAGGGCAGGATGACCGTAAAGACACCTAAAATCTCATGGGAGAAGCTTCTTAACTGCTCTCTGGCTGTTGTTGTCATCGTCTGATATTTGAACGTCTCGATCCGGTTGTTCGCTAAGTGAGCCTGATACTCACGAAAAGTCTCAGTCGCACCAACTCACGACTTCAAAACGGGTTTGTTTGCCACTATTGTTGATCTAGGTTACTGGTTTCCCCGGTGTCGTGATAGATACCTGGATTTAATTGCAGGAAGACCTGCAAATTCGGGCTTTCAGTCGCTCATGCCGATGATGTGTATGACTGAGCTTGACTGGTTACCCATGAGGAAATTGGAGCTCTGACATAATGCCCGAGCCGTAGGACAGGCGCAAAATTTCCAGTCAGTCGTGATGCTTTACTTCTTTGTGCTTTGCCAAAGGTCTGCCAGTGTCGGCAACCAACGAAATCCAGTTCTAAGTATAAACAAGATCGCCTGTCTTTAATAACTGCTCTCCAAAAGCCGTTCGTTTACCGACATACATTTTTGAGAATAAGAGTTGAAGGCTCGAAGCAGCATGGATGTTGACTCAATATCTCTTGTAAACTAAAACACAGAAGTTTGAGGCCTCCTGGATCTTCTCGGCATTTCATTTATCCGCCGAAAGTATTTCATCCCAGCCGTAAAGATTCTGTACGCATGTCGATAGCTTTGCAAGCTCGCCGCTCGCCCAATTGGGGATCACGATGGCTTCGAACGACACACACGCCTTGGATACTGATCGAGAACCAGTAGCGGCCGACAAGCCTAAGGTTCGTGTTGTGGATGCAGTGACAACTCCAAAGCAGCCACCTCCCGAATCTGCCTCCACCATTTGGACGCGCCGCTTTACAATCATTTCGTTTTGGGCCGTTGCAATTCTTCTAGGACTTCCAATATGGTGGAAGACTACGACTATTCATCGGGCTGCATTGCCATTGCAAGCAATGAACTCTTGGGCAGATGGCAAAGTACGACTTCACAGACCAAATTCACGAGGAATGAACTAAAATTGGTCAGGCATGTCGTCCAGAATTCCCCCTGAAAATAGCTGTCGAGGCTGTGCATCTTTCGAACGCGGATGCCCAAAACCTTCTTCGTACCACACAACATGCGATTGACGACCATAATGATTTTTCCGCTCACCACCTACGACTGCTTCTCTCAGATTCTGCAGGTGGAAACAACGCCTCGCAAATGGTGCAAACGCCAAGTGCAAGCGGACTCGACAACGCGGATCATGCGCTCACTATACGGCTTGTGCCTAGCGTTATTGGCAACACTCCGCGCGCCGAATTGCATCCTCATAATCCTGTGCTTGAAGTCTTCTATGCACCTAATCAGTTACCATCTTCTTCCTCGACATCTTCGCCTCTTGCGACTTTCATAGCGTTGGAGCTTCAGCGGCTATATGCAGAAGAGAAGGCCATCCTTACATACCTGTTGTCTTCGAGCTCGTCTGCAGTGGTACCGGAGTCCCCAACTCTCTCAAGAGATATGATGGAAAGTCTTGCTAAACGGACTACACGATCTGTCAAGTCAGCATCCACTTATCACTTAACCTTTTCCCTGTTCACTCCAACATACAAGCCATCCGACTGGGCGATCGAGGCTGCACTTGAGCGGCATTTGGCCGCTTTGCTCCATGCACTTACTCCAATCAGCAATTTTACAGTGGATACACAGGTACAACTATATGCGATATTTGCGCCGTCAATTCATGAGCCAGAATATGACGAGGAATCCAAGGTGTGGACATTGCGCAAGGAAGACCTCAGTGGATTCATCAATGCTGCGGAATGGCCACTCAGCCCGAGTATCGGAGAAGGACCCACGGTCAATTTCGTCCTTTATGTCCCTTCAGAGTCCCGAACGCCCTTGGTCATCAAAGAAAATGCTGGAGACAGCTGGCTTGTCCCCCAGTGGGGCGGTGTTCGCATCCTTAATATACCTGCCGCCAGTGCTACATATGCTACTCCGGGTGTTTTGACGGAGGAAATGCTTGAGGGGCCCTTCTTCACCTTCTCAAATCAGCTCTTGTCACTTCTCGGTGTTCCAGAAACTCCGACATCATTGCCGTTGCGTCTTTCGACTTTAATCCGGGTACGCGCAGCATCGTTGCTTTTTTCTGCATCATCCACTCTTGGATCCCTTGCTCGGCTCACTCTTGCACTACCCTCAATTTCCATTCCGGACACCGTTGCCGAGTCTGTCGACCTCACCATTGTCCACCTGCATCGGGCATGCGATGATTTGAGAGAAGGCAAGTTCGAAAGTGCTCTGGAGAATAGCCGTGTTGCGGACCGAGAGGTCGAAAAGGCTTTCTTCGAGCCTGCCATGGTGGGCCAAGTCTACTTTCCGGATGAGCATAAGGTAGCGGTGTATTTGCCACTGCTTGGTCCCGTGGCTGTCCCTTTAATCATGGCTGCTATCAAAGAAATTAGAAAGGCCATTGCAAAGAGGAGAAAATGACTTCATTAGCGGGCTATATTTCCAATCCCCTGTCGGCGATCATCGATTAGTGTCTCGAAACGAACTAAACGGATATCTAGCCAAGCCGCACATGAATGGTGTTGCGGATTCGTACATCCGCGGTTCGTGCCTTCGGAATGACGGATGGCTTGAGGACCGCGGGCTAAGAATCAAGGCTTGCACAGGGATTGTCTGGACTGATACCCTTTCCAGTACTGTCAAGGCATTGTCAGTAATCCCAGAGCTGCCCGAGAAACGACTAGCGAGATGTGGGGTATAGTGGGGTTGATTGGTTTCGACAAGCCACATCAATCTGCTCGACAAGCCAAAGCATGACGAAAGGGTGCCTCTAAGAACAAAACAAACCCTACCTAATTTCATGCTTTTATACCCCGCAAGTCGTTTCAGATTCCTTTTGCCTCGCTAGGCTGCCTGTGTAAGTTTTCTCACATTCCTCCACAATGTCTGCCTGGGACCAGGCTCGCTCGAGTGTCAAGGCGACGCTCGATGGCGTTACATCCGACCCGAAAACCGGGGTTCCTGGAGTGGTGTTCGCTGCCGTCGACAAGAAAGGCTCCATTATAGCTTCGCATGCATCTGGTCAAACCGGACTCGGTGGTGGAGCAGCTATGACAATGGACACGGTTTTCTGGATCGCTTCATGTAGGCTCCCTTCTTTTTAAGCTCTTCAGGCGCAATCTAATTCTTCAAAAGGCACCAAGATGATCACAGGCATTGCCTCCATGCAACTTGTTGAACAAGGCAAATTATCACTCGATGATGCAGACAGTCTTTGCAAAGTTCTTCCAGAGCTTGCCAACATCAAATATCTCAACGATCATGGCCAGCTAGAACCAAAAAAAGGAGAGATTACTTTGAAGATGCTCTTGACCCATACTGCTGGATTTGGATACAGCTTTTTCAATGAGAAGCTTCGAGACTACGGACGACCCAGTGGCTACGATGAGTTTAGTGGTGACGCAACCGACATTCTGAACCAGCCACTCATCAATCAGCCGGGCACCAGGTGGGAATACGGCATTGGTATTGATTGGGCCGGTATCGCAGTCGAACGTGTCTCTGGCCTAAGTCTAGACGACTATTTCCAAAAACACATCTTCCAACCGCTCGGTATCACAGAAATATCCATGTTCCCAACCAATGATATGCAGAGTCGGCTTGCTTGTATGCATCAAACAGACGTCGATGGCGGCATAAGACAGCGTGACCATATCCTTCGGCGTAGTCTGACGGCCAAATCTGACCGTGACAAAAGCCAGATCTTCAACAGTGGCGGTGGTGGCGGCTTCGCCAAGCCTACCGAGTACTGTAGTAAGTAGTTAATCGCAAAAATCACCACTGTCCAGATTCAGGATGCTAACTGTTCTCGTTTTTCACAGAGATTATTGCCACACTGTTGAACAATGGCACATCTCCTTTGACTCAAGCGCAAATTCTGAAGCCCGATACAGTCGACATTATGTTTCAGAACCACATTCCCCAATTTCCTAATTTTGGTCGCCAGGGTATTCCAGCAGCGAAACCTGAGTATACGCCTTTCATACCGGAATTACACCCACAAGAAGGAAACCCTCCACAAGGGTGGGGTCTGACGTTCCTCATTACTACTGATGGTTGTGGTGAAGGCAAGGGAACAGGTCGAACTAATGGGACCGTCAACTGGGCTGGCCTGGCCAACTGTTTCTGGTGGTGCGATCGACAGGCGGGAGTAGGTGGTTTTATAGCTTCACAAATTGTGCCTTTTGCTAGTAAGTATACCATTCCACTTTAATCAGGTGGACAGAAGTAAGAATCGGGAAGCATGCTTACAGCAGTGCAGATGTCAACGTACTTGAGGCTTGGGCCGGATGTGAAAAAGCTATCTATGATGCAAGGGCCCAGCAAAGGTCCAAAGGGCTCGCCAAACTCTAGTACATGTTGCTGCTAGGGGGATCATCTACTTGATCGATACGTTTCTCAAACCAGCCGGATGTGTTTTCTGGTCCGCTTTGCCTCTTTCTACGCTTGTATATGTATTTGCGCCGCAGAGACTCTGTTGGCAACCTCGTAGTACCAATTAATAAAAAGGACATTGGAGATACCATCACTTGGTCCATGGTTGGGAGAGCTTTTTTTTGTCGAATACTTCTACCTCGTCCTCTGCGGTACTCAACTCCAGACGCCCTTTTCCAATTTGCGGTACAACCTCAAATCCTGAGACCGCAACACATTTGAATAGCGGGGAGGTGTCAGTCTCCTCACAGTGACATGCACCTCCTCCTGGTCATTCGCTGCCGGAAAGCGACGATTCTGTGTTACACATGCCATACTGCAATGTCGGCCGCGGTTGTCTTCGATTATCAACACTGCCTGATACCTTAGCCTCGATATCTGATACTAACTGCTAAGGTGCGCACAGAGCTTATCTGACCTTATGTCGAATGCGGTATGATTTACAGCTTCAGTCCAGAATTCAACGATGTATGGGCCTAGGTTAGGCTTAGTTAGGTGGGTTAGTATGAATGGTCAATGCCATAATTTTCTTTAAAATGATCCTGTGAGAAGAGAGTCCGGGATTCTGAGACAACGGAATGCATTCTATCGCGTGTACACAGACGGCCAAAACCTACCACAGAGACTCCGATCAGAACTCGTCACATCGAAATTTGATAACCGCACGGAGCTACGAGGACCCACAAAGTCTGCTCTTGCAACCGTTGTTATGTATACTCGATAGCCACACGAACACGACGCCCAATATCTCTTCTCGTCAAGATAGGTCTTCGGAGATTGCTTTGCACCATCTCGTCTCGGTCTCGGGTAAACACCGTAATCTTTCCCTTCCTTGTGCAAGCGCCTGGCAGGGTCACCGAGGGCCTTTTGCTCATCGCAACGGTCGGGTTGGGTCGGGTAGGGTAGGGTGGACTGTCACCGATAGCCAGCGAAAAAATGAAGCTGTGACGTTGCACCTGCCTGCTTGTGCAAAGAATAAGGTTACGAATTACCCAAATATAGGAGGTTACGTGGCAGGTACGGGCAGCGCAGGTTTACGGTAGTTTAATTAATTCAGGGTGTAAACATCAGCTATCCAGGCAGAATAGTGTATAAGTGAGTTGCCTAAGAGTATGTGGCTCTGTGGTAATTCCGGATGCGTTACCCAGCACGCCGTGCGCTGTGCAGCTCTTCTTGATATCTTTGAATCCCCGTACTTGAAAATCAAGCACATTTTCGTGCCTCACACAGCCATGACTTCGAATTCCTCGTTCTCGGCGGCAGGATACTCCTGTTCTTGTACCCAAAAGCGTGCTACCGCGTATTCAATAAGAGCTCTGGGTATCCCCGTGAGTTTCGGAATTCCGCGCTTGCCTGGAGGGAGGATAGTCTGATTGCCGCACCCGCTGGCATGCGAGCCGCATTCACCTGTAACTGTCATCAAAATCTTCGACCTTTGAAGTGCGGTAAGGCTGTATCTTACCATGGTTTGAGATGCCACCTTTGGTCAGAACACCAGAAACTGGGAGCATAAGCAACAAAATGAGAAGACGCATCTTTTTGGTCGTGTGGAGCGTGATCTGGTGAATGTTGCGGTGTGGCTACGACGTAGGCAAAGAAAGCACACACTGGTGAAGGCAATCCTCGTACGGGATTTGTGAAATTGTGTTGAATATGTAAAATCTTCGATAGGATTACAAAAGGAAGGGATTTAGAGTTGCGGGGTCTATCGAGTTTGATCTATGGAGAAACACAAGTCATACCTGGGAAATCACATAGCCTTACAGTGAATAGAGAGGATACTGGCCATGTTCAAGTGTCACGCAGTTTCTGCAAGGCAAACGGAATTTCTTCTCACTGGCGGTAGAGCTACATGCCTATTGTTCACAGGACAGACTTTTTACACTGTAATTCTTGCGACTGAGGAGTCGAGCTCGTGTGTCGTGCAGACAAGAAGGCCCTTGAGATGCAGGAAGTAGGGTATCTTCGGTTATCATTCAGCCTCAGAGTGATCAAGAAAAATGGCCAAAGCTTGAAGAGCAAGGGACAACATTTAGAGGATGTTGGAAGTCACAAAGTCTGGGCAAGGAACTGCGGACAAGGCCAACCTTCGGGCCGAAGCATCTGGGTCAGGCAAAGATCAACGCCATCATCTTTCGATTTGCGACGCCCTTTGACCACGGCTGAGCAGCCCATTCTCTCTTTTGAGCTCTTTACCTATGCCAGTCTCAGGCACGCCAACCTCAGGGTCTCTACTACTCATCATGAAACGTGTAAGCGGCCTATTTGGCCCCGGTGGCTTCCGACTGCAGAGCACACGGTGAACCGTGCCAAACAAGCTTTTCGCCATCGGCTTACAGAAGTGATGCTGCCGGAATCTGGGGCTGCCGCGTCGCGATGAATTCCGGTGAAAAGACATCTAAGAATGGTCCTGATGGCCCGCCCACGCGCCCCACGATCTGCCAGGCTCCGGATCATAGCCACCGCTCAGCCGCAACAACGTCGGTGCTAGAGGCTTTCGTCTCTTCCTGTGGCACATCCACTGGAACGTGCCAATTTAACCATGCTCCCTTCACTTCCTACCAACCGGTGATGGTGTAAGGCCTAGTGGGCTCTATGAATTTTCGACCTGGCGGAGCACCACCCATTTAATCACCTGGAACGCTAAAAGTTCCGGTCTCCAACAGCAGGTGACCATGCCGCATTCTCAAGAGCTGTTATCAGTCAGTCACTGCTGGTTTTAGCGGGTGAGATGCGTCAGCTCGTCCACATACAGGCCCGGGCAGACCATTGCCGCAGAGTCAGTCCACGCTCTGGGTCTGCTCTGGATAGGATTGACGGCGGTCTCACGGGAGTCTACAGCTTAATAAGACTATATTTATCTTTTCTGGCGGACGCCGGCTTCTAAGGTGGATCATCATTCAGCAGTTGTGGATCGCAACTGCAAGTACCCATAGCCACACATCTCATCGTATATGATCAGCAGTTGAATCCGCATATTTCTCTCCCCATCTCCTATCCAGCCTCACATCTGGAGGGCTCTGTTCTTGTTCTTTTGTCATTTTCAACTCATCCCCACTGCAGTTGTTGTTCTGGTCTCCGATTTGCAGTATCCTAATTTCTCTCTCAAATTGGATACCATTCTATCGCTGCGTGTTTCTTCTTGGCTATAGCCCGTTGGGTCAAAATGCATACTCGATCTGCCAAATCCTTTGCTCTGGGCGCAAGCAGTGCTCTTGCTGCATCTTCTGCCGCAAACTCATCAAATCCTTGTGCGGCCTTGTCAGCATCCTATGCGGCACAGCAGAATTCATGTAAGTCTGACTGTCGCCCAAACTTTTGGGGGAAGGGTTTGAATTGAGCTGAATAATCGTATTAGCCTCCACGATCTTCACACCATCCCAAGTTGCCGCATGTCTCAACGACGTCCCCATAGATAAGAACGCCGCCACAGCCCAGGTCAACTGGATCAACAACTTTCTTCAGCTCCAGTCCACTCTCGCATATCTGAAGAACCCGCCAGCCGATTATCCCCTCCCGCCAACCGATATTCTTGGCGGTTTAGCGACTATCGGCCAAAAGGTCTCCGCAGAACAGTACTCGGGCGAGTTTGAGTTCGAAACCGATATCACCAATCTCTTCATCAGTGCAAACGATGGTCATTTGGCCTTCTCCGGAGCATTGAGTGGAGAATTCCAGTATACAACCAACATCAATCTTGTGTCGGTATCTCTAGATGGCATTCAGCTTCCGAAAGTATACTTTTTGAGTAAGTACTCAAGTCGGTTTTTATAAACTCAAACTTTGCTAACTCACAATCCCTTTAGCGGACATACAAGCCAAATATGGCAGCAAGGACAATGTGTCTATTTCTGCCCTCAGCCAAATCAATGGCATTGACGTTGTTGAGTACTTACAGGCTCTGGGTTCACAGCAAGGTTTCCAAGATCCGGATGCCCAATACAATTCGGTATTCTACTGTCTCTCGCCACAAACAGGTGGAGGGTTGACGCTCCTTCCAAGTCCTGGAGCTTATAATTCACAACCTTTCAGGGTTCAACAAAATGACACAACAAAATATGATTTTGAGAATGGTACTGTTTCTACACTGTTCAACCAAGTTTCACCCGGCGAGCCTATCACATTTTCTAGCGGCGAGCAGATTCTGCAGGTACTCCTTCAACCGCCCCCGCCTCCAACCAGTGGGGGCTCCTCGGGGGGCTCTTCAAGCAATTCGTCGGCACCCTCGCTTCCTGTTCCACTGGGCTATCCAGTGCCGCTTGTCTCTGATTCCATAGGCGCGGTATCTGGATATTTCCTAGAGACTCCTGGAGTGGATGACGTGGCTGTTTTGAGTATCCCAAGTTTTGATCCCGGTAACGATGAGGATGGCTTCCGGGCAACAGTCCAGAGTTTCCTGGATAAATCGCGGTCTAGCAACAAAAACCGCCTCATCATTGATGTGAGGCAGAACGGTGGCGGTACAGCTACTTTGGCCTACGACACGTTCAGGCGCCTCTTTCCATCTGTTGCACCGTATTCGGGTGTACGGTTGCGAAACACACCGGAGTCCTCTGCTATAGGAACCCAGGCTTCCAAGAGTTTCAACTCCTCCAGTGCGACACCATTGAACGTTGCTCTTTCCGGACTTAAGCAAGGCGCTTTTGATTCTCAATCCTACTTGCACAAGGAAGGAGGTCAAGTGTACACTTCCTGGCAAGACTATTCACGATCTGATCTCGAGCATGGAGACAATTATACGCAGATCGCAGCTCTGGACCTGCCATATTTCGGTGACGTCGTTAGCGGACGCGGCTTGCACCAAACGTTTGCTGGCGAAAACATCATTCTTGTAAGAACAACACCATTTGTAGCAGGAAAGCCCTCGTATGAATGCTAATGACTACTCTGTAGTTCACTGACGCCGACTGTTCCTCAACGTGCACGGTCTTTTCCAACTTGCTCATCAACCAAGGAAACGTCACCACCGTCACGGCTGGCGGGCGACCCAACGACGGCCCAATGGTCGCTGTCGGCGGTGTCCAGGGATCGAACGAACTTGACTTCTCCACGATCCAAGGCTTCGCACAAAATGCCATTCAAGTCGCCAGTCTTACCGCTGGCAACAACTCCGCTGAGGGCCAAGAGACAGTAAAGTTACTTTCCCCACTAGCCGCCAATCCGCCTATCGTGCTCGGCTCTAGCGGCGCCTCGCTCAACGCGCGCGACAACATCGCCGACGGCGACACCACCGAGACGCCGCTCCAGTTCACCCGCCTCTACAGCGACTGCCGCATCTTCAACACCCCCGGCGACGTGCTTAACGTCACCAGCACCTGGACGCGCATCGTCAACGGCATTGCGGCAGGTGGCAAGGGTCTCTGCATCAATGGCACGATCGGCCGCTTCGCCGACGCGTCGGGCAATGCCACGGCCACGGGCTATAACGGCACGACCATCTCGTCCGGCTCCGGGTCTTCGTCGGGCTCAAGCTCCAGCTCTGGTTCATCCGGTTCTTCGGGCTCCAATTCAACGGCTACGAGCGGAAGTGGTTCGGGGGGGAGCTCCAGTCCTACTTTCAGTGGCGCACCGGGCGCATCACCGTCGCCCAACAGACCTATCCCAGCCAACCCAAACAGTGCGCCGGCGGTTTTGCTGCAACAGGGTGGAATGCTCCTTGTTGCTGTGCAGTTTTTCTCTATAGTTTACTATGTTTTAGCGTTCTAAGAAAATGTTTTCGTAAAGTTAACAGGTTAGAGGTACTTGAGGATACAATCAGCACGGTCATGAACACGGGCGTTTTTTGTTCTTATACCTAGCTCTATTCAGAGCCATTTTAATTATTTACTATAGCTCAAACTCGATGCAGAATGTCCCGTATATCATCTTAACCATGTCAGCGATACTACTGCAGCATTGTAGTTGTCTTCGGTATATGATGAAATATAGCATGGCCTTGTTGCGTCCAGTAGGTAGCTTGCAACAATGTGCGACCGATTCAGAAGGAATTCCACTTGCACATAGCACTCGACATGAAATAAGTCAAGCCAATCATGTTACCGCGTATACTGTGTGTATTGAAGCATAAGCATTGTCGCGATACAGCATTTCGGCGAATCGGTAAGTCGCTTCTCAAAATCGCCTTCAGTCAGAGCATGTCAAAGCACTCAGCCTTCACCCCTTTGAGGTTGATTTCTGAGCGCTCGAGATATATCGGTCATGTCACAGTGTGGAGAATCCTTTGCGGCTTCTACACGATGTGCATTTCAGCCCTGCAGATCCCGTGATCGTCACCTGGTGCTCAGCCCTCCTCCAAAGAGCTGCCTGTGTCACCACCAACGGCTGGCTTGTGACACTTCGGCTGGAGCCCCGACATGGATTATCCCCCTCAACAACCTCAGCAACTAAACGGCGTCTTGGGTGCTTCTTTCGACGTGGGACAGCAAGCCGCGGCGCTGGACCAGGCTTCCCTTCGAACCATCTCCGACGATCTTACAGCCGGGAGACAGGCACGCAGAGATCAGGACTTGGAGCGTCTGCTGCAAGAGAGTGGGACCATCTCAGATTATTCTGGACCTTTACCAAAGCGAGGCAAAAAGAAAGCTAAAAGGCAACCGTTCTTACCTCCTGAAATTAGTGGAACGCTTGAAGACGAAATTCAGGAAGAAGGCGATGGCATTGGAGATTCATCAGGTTTGAAGACTATCTATGTGATTCACTGCTCGGGTAATGCGTCTCGTCATCATACTGCGATCGCTTACGAGGATCAACCTCAGCACCCTGAGTCTTCTGACATCGATACTTTTGCCTTCGCCTCTCCTTCCGAAGCAGAACCCGACGTCTCAGATTCCGAGAGCGGGAGCATCGACCGAAATATTCCGCACATAAATGGCACGAAACCCATCCATGACTTAAAATCATTCATGAATGATGAGGAGGAAGAAAATAAAGAAGATGTTATAGTTATTCGCCATGTTCATTGTTCCAAAAACAGGTTCTACGCGGCGGGAAGCAGTAAAATTCTAAAATTTTACGAAAAGATAGCCATCAAATCTGTGCGCTTAAGGAGTATAATTGCAGAAGTGGCGCAGTGTGATTACCTGGACCATTCTTTTGATCTCAGAAGCCCAGACGATGGCGACAAAATATTGGCAGAGTTTTGCATCGAGTCTGAGAAGCCGTTTCTGTTCCACCATTTGCCTTTATTGAAAAAGTACGCAGAAGATCATGTCGACGAGGGACCCTGTATAGCATCTTTGATAGACTATTGTGCGAAAAAATATGGCGCAGACTTCGAGGATGCTCAGAAACTATTTGATACTGGCCTAGTCACACGAAAACATCTGGAGAAGCTCTTTGTTCCAAACACTGTTGCTCTCAATCGCCAAGACAATGCCGCTTTTGTAATATCGGGTTGGCCAGACAGTCGGGGGACTTACGTTTCCATTTGGGGCTGGTCATGGTTTCCATCGAGATCAGGGTGTGAGCGCAAAAGTCTCCAATCAACCAGCGAGTGCCTGCCAGGGTCTGCAATGCTTATAACGTCCCTTTCAGTTTTCCCTCTTCTTTATGCATCCAAAGAGACCAATCAGGCACTCGAAAAACGAGGGAGAACATTCTGGTCTATTTTTGCTGGGTCTCATGTCTCATATACAGGCTACGACGTGCCTGGCGAACAATACTACCCCGAATCAAGGTTCATGATTGACTATCAGCTTTTTGACAAGATGCACCGGTCTCATCTATCAAACATACCAAATATCCCCCCGCCTCCGGGTTTACTGGAACCTGGGCGTATCCGAACAAAAGATCTTTGGGCCCTGCACCTGGAAAAAGGTAGCGAGCCCTCTCAGGGAGATTTTCTCGTGATGCCTAAGAATGTCCATGGTTTTTACCTGATGGAGAAGCAGTGGATTCTTCTTGACGTGGACAATGTGAGTGACATCAGGTGGAACAAGACCGCTTTCGAACGACTGGTGCTCCCTTCAGATACTAAAGAACTGATTCGGGCGCTTGTGACCGTCCGTACTTTGCAGCGCGGAATAAAGCACGGCTTGGGCGCCACGGGTAAGCGCACTGACATTATATCAGGCAAGGGCAACGGTCTTATCATGCTGCTCCATGGCGGTCCTGGCACTGGCAAAACTTTGACCGCGGAGAGTGTGGCGGAAATTGCGGAGATGCCACTATATCGAGTTACATGCGGCGATATCGGCTCAACGCCAGAAGCTGTTGAAAAATATCTCGGATTAGTCACATATCTGGGCACAAGATGGAATTGTGTGCTATTGCTCGACGAGGCAGATGTCTTTTTAGAAGAGCGATCCATGTCCGATTTGACACGAAACAGCCTTGTCTCTGTGTTCCTCCGAGTCCTTGAATATTATGATGGGATTTTGATCCTGACGAGCAACAGAGTTGGAACGTTTGACGATGCTTTTAGATCTCGCATCCAAGTGGCGATACACTATGAGAATCTTACCAGACCAGCGCGGAAGAAGATCTGGACCAACTTTCTCGACATGCTCGAAGAGGACGAAGAAGATGCCAATATTCCAGAGCTTCGCCTACACGTGGATGACCTTGCAAGAGCCGAAATGAACGGACGCGAAATACGAAACACCGTGACCACAGCAAGACAGCTGGCTGTATTTCAACAGCGTCGGCTTGACTGGGAACATTTTGAGAGAACATTGAAAGTGTCTATAGACTTCAATGCCTATCTAAAGAGAGTCCACGGACACACGGAAGACCAGAGAGCTCGGGACGAGAGATTACGTTGATCTACGTAGGGTCCCTCTGCCTAATTGGGCTACTTTCAACATCATGGAGAGGCTTAAGTAGCTGGCAAGCATTACCGACCAACACGGCGTCTTCTTATTGGTAGTCCTCGTCGATGCATGGTTCTGGAGGAGACAAGCTCCAGGCTCTCTTGCTCTTCTCGAAGCTTCTGCATGTATTCGAAATCCACGCTGGGTGCCGGAAACATGATTTTGGCAGGTACTGTGATGTGTTTTCGAAACAATTCCATGAGCATTGCCGCTTCATATCGATCGCTCTTAGTTGTTTGCGAAATTAAGTCGCCATCGAGTAGGATGAAGACCCGAGGAAGGTGGCTTAATGCTCGAGAAAGGATCCGGATCCAATCTTCGACACCAGCTGCCTCCCGCATATGGGACATGGTCAACGGATTGGTACCGTTGTTTAAAGATCCGGGTTCCTTCTGTAGCACCTGAAGGACAAGCAGGCGGACGACGTCAGCGAGTACAAGGTCCACATTCCAGTGATCGGGAAATCGAAACGCCCATATCACTGGCATATTCGAACTTTGTATCAGAGTAGCCATGTCGACCACGAAGTCCTTCTGCATGGTTGGACGGGATCCATCAATCGCCAGCAATGAGCTTGTCGGCTCGGTGACCCACCTCTGCAATTGTGATTCGCGTGGTAAATCGATGCGCTGATAATGAGTGCGTCGGCGCCGCATTGACTGGCAGTATTCTAGGCATTCACCAGAAGACGGAAGTTGCTGCCAAAACGGCATTGACAGAAGCTGGTTCAAGTGAACCTGCTCAATCATGTGTCTTTGCTGCGACAAGTCAAGTCGTACCTCTTGATACATTGCTGTGTCAGAACATTAGCTAAATTTATTGCCTGTCACATGGAATGGGAAGACCGCGAATGGAAAAAAACAAGGGAGGCCAAAAGAAATATCGTGGTCAGCATGCAAGACCAAATGCTCGACCGTCGTGGGGTACCCTACGACTTAGTCGGAATTTCATCGCATTATCCGAGTCCTCACATGACCATGTATGTCAGACTGGCAAGGGTGCCGACTTGACTCTGGGCTTTTGACTTCTATGGGTATTGAATGCACCAACCACGACATCTCGTTTGGCCCCAACTAATAGCGACTTACTTGTGATTAGGTCGGCCTGACTACTCATCTTTTGCTGAAATAATGCCGTCAACGCTTGCTGCGTGGAAAACATGATGTCCATACGCGCAGTCATGTCATCCAAAACCTTGCGTCCTTCGAGAACGTCTAGGTGGACATCACGTAGCTCGGCCTTCGCTGCCATACTCATGAGGTCCTTCACTCTAGCCGATCGATCGGAAAGCTCATCATATAGATCCTGAAACCGAAGTGCCCAAGGATGAAAAACAGACTTGATGGAATGCGTGAATCTCCCCTCCTTGTAGAAGCAGATGGCGAGACGGAGAAACTTCATGATCGAGGCGTAAACCCATGCAACAGCTTGTTGCATTTCCACTGTAGGATAGAGAATTAATGCCATCTTCTGCTGCGGCAGTAAGTCGGCAACCCGAGTGGCGTGCTTGGAAAGCTTTGCAAGGATCTCTTGGTGGTTTATTACAGCCTACGAGCTCTCTTAGTTCTCCAATTTTGGGATTGAGGAAGCAGTAATCCCTCTGCTTACTGAAAAGAGAAACTTGAATGCTCCCCATGCCAGTGACACGTATTCTGGGAACTGCTGAACCAGAACATCCATGACATTGCCGTAATACATGACTCTATTGGCAAGAGCATTCAGCCATATGCGGGCCTTGTGGGCTGCCTTGTTTCCGGACGACCTCTTTTGTGCATACTCAGTCTGCACCTGTTGCAGCGTGTCCGTGAAGATGCCAATGCCGGTGCTGTCAGTTGGTGATTTGGAGTTGGCGACGATGCTCCATATCTGCAAGAATTCCTGCGTGTTGAGTTCCCGTTCAAGCAAGAGCTTTGCATCATCAAAGGCCTCTTTCAGTATGTTGCGACCGCTTAGATTTCATCATGTCAGTACGTCAACTGCTAGACGACGCTACAGTGCTCTCGTGTTACCGCGATTGCCCCGCCGACTGGCTAAGGGAGAAGGAAAAGTGGAGGCCTACGTAGACGCGGGATCGAAATACCAACTGCGCACTTGGCTACCCGATGACCGTGACACAGCGTCGAGGCTCGCCATAATTAGATCCCCCCAAAAAATATAGCATCGTCAGCAGAGACCCAGCTTTGGTGTAACCGTGAGAGTTCTCTTGAACCCAACACCCTTCGCCTCTGCCTCGCCCCCGAGATTTCGTAACTCTGTCAAGTGTCGCGGCAATTCTGGCCGGGACTCGGCCAAACAGATCAATGAAAAACGCACGATGCAATCACGAGGCTTGCTTTTCCCGCTTCTCTAGATGATCTTCTGTAGAGAACAGATGAATCGATCTATTAGGGAGAAACCGGGTCAGGGTTGATTAAAAGATGCATGCAGGTACAGGTACGACCAATGAATGGCTACCTAGAGTGGCACCGAACAAAAGGGAAATTGCTTGTTGCTGGGTATGAAGTCCATAGATTGGTAAGTCATGGATCTGGGCGTGCTCGCCCCCAACCCGTGCCTCAGTGAAGCGTCCGAGAATGCTCCGACTGGGCCGAGCAGCGCAACCCACCACCTTAGCATCTCAACCTTTGCTCGAAATCGACAATTCCCATGTTGCTTGAGAGCAGTGAGACAACACGAGGTGCATAGATTTTGCTGCCTCTCCCATTGATGTTGTGGGGCACAGTAAGGCTCTGAGCAAGGCATGACATCACCCGCCTCGGGCCTCACCTCCAAACAGTCAGCCACTCGAGTTTGGTCCTCTCTTCTCTGCAGTCCTCCTTACCCCACAATTCTAGAAACCGAGGAGCAGCTGTTAGACATTGCATCGTGATTGCCACTACCATTGCATCTCGACCTGCCGTGTAGCCGTCATTGCTACCCTCTAGTCCGTGTTGCTGTTCTATATAATTGATGCTCCCCGCAACCATGAGACTTCCATTCTCGCTCTTCACCAGAACAACAACCAGATCACAACTATTCAAATCACACCTACAAACCTACAATCTACCAAAACTCATTCCAAGATCTTACAGCGCAATGGCTCACAACGTCCCTACTGTAAGTGCTTACGACCATACGGGCTTGATCCGAAGTTCCCGCTAACTCATCTTATCTAGCTTAAAGATAGCTCCCTCTTCAAGTCTCTCTGCTATGTCGATGGACAATGGGTTGGTGCAAAGTCGGGCAAGACCTTCGAGGTCAGAGGTCAGCATACTTAATACGATTGATCCGGAAGACTCCGAATTGACATTTGATAGACCCCGCCACCAATCAAGTCATTGGCACAATGCCCGAGATGGATGGCGCCGACACCGAATTAGCCATCAAAGCCGCCGAGAAAGCTTTCGACTCATTCAAGAAGACCACTGGCCGTGAACGATCACGCATGTTGCGGAGGTGGTACCAATTGATGGTCGACAATGCCGACGACTTGGCTACACTGATTACATGGGAAAACGGAAAACCGACAGCGGATGCAAAGGGCGAGGTCAACTACGCAGCAGGCTTCTTCGAGTGGTTCAGTGAAGAGGCCCCAAGGAACTATGGAGATACCATCCCAGCTACCGTCCCGGGTAACCGCGTCTACACTATCAAAGAGCCCGTTGGTGTCTGCGGTCTCATCACACCGTATGCAACCTATTCCAACCTGATACCACATACAAGTTTGATTGATACTAACTTTGCTCTGCAGATGGAATTTCCCTGCCGCTATGATCACCCGCAAAATCGGCCCAGCTCTCGCTGCCGGCTGCACCATCGTCGCCAAGTCCCCCGGCGAAACACCCTTCACCGCCGCCGCCCTCGCCGAGCTCGCCCACCGCGCCGGCATCCCCGCCGGTGTCGTGAACATCATCACCGCCATGGACAACCGCGCCGCCGTCGGCAACGCCCTGACCAGCAGTCCCATCGTGCGCAAAGTCTCCTTCACCGGCAGCACGGGCGTCGGCCAGCTGCTGATGCGCGAGTCTGCCAACACGCTCAAGAAGCTCAGCTTCGAGCTCGGCGGCAACGCACCCTTCATCGTCTTCGACGATGCGGATCTCGACTCTGCGGTCGCGGGCGCGATTGCCTCCAAGTTCCGCAGCTCAGGCCAGACGTGTGTCTGCGCTAATCGGATCTATGTCCAGCGCGGTGTATATGATGACTTCCTTAAGGCGTTTGTCTCGAAGGTGAATGGCTTCAAGGTTGGCGGCGGCTATGGCGAGGGTGTGACGCACGGTCCGCTCATCCACGATCGCGCAGTTTCGAAGGTGGAGAGCCACGTTAAGGACGCGGTTTCCAAGGGCGGCAAACTGCTCGCTGGTGGCCAGAAGATGCCGGAGTTGGGCGACAACTTCTTCCAGCCCACCGTCATCGCCGACATGAAGCCAAACATGGCGCTCGCTCAGGAGGAAACGTTCGGCCCCATCGCCGGTATCTTCCCCTTTGAGACTGAGGCCGAGGTTGCCGAACTCGCAAACCAGGCTGAGGTCGGTCTTGCGGGCTACTTCTTCTCCAAGGACATCCAACGCTGCTACCGCGTCGCGGAGGCCATCGACACGGGTATGGTGGGTGTCAACACGGGCATCATCAGTGATCCCGCTGCGCCATTTGGTGGTGTCAAGTTCAGCGGCTTTGGTCGTGAGGGCAGCAAATATGGTATCCAAGAATACCAAGTCATCAAGACAATTACTTTAGGCGGAATGGGCCAGGCATTACAAGGGACTGCTTGATTGATTACTTGCAACGGACAATAGACAGAATGGGCGACTTCATTTGTATTTGTACAGTATTACGATTGATGATTTGTTAGCATTTGGCGTCTGAAAATTCAAATTTTATTGAACCTAAATTTGACTCCCAAAAATGCTTGAAACCATCCAAGCCCAGAAGTTCATCACACCGAAGGATTCTGACATAACCAAACACGTAAAATGATCCATTAACAAACCCTAATCCTCGTTCCAGATGAAGAAACTTCCATCTTTTAATACCCCGGAGTACCTCATGCCCCCTGTCTCGCCTTTTCCGCACAAATCAGGGCAATAATCCGGCTTAATTCGCTCGTCTGCTCGTACTGCTCCTTCTTCGTCTCCTCGTCTACAGCATCCACCTTTCCCAGCTCCCCGCTGACCTTCAGCATCCGCGCCTGCAGCGTCAGCATCTTGGTCAGCAGGTTATCGAGGAAGGCCGGGGAGAAGGACACGTCGGTCTTGGTGGAGGTTGCAAGCCGAATGTCGAGCTTGCGAGGACGCTTCTTGCCGGTGCTTGGATCGGTTTCTTGGACGGGGGCGTGGGTAGCGGCAGGATCCGCTTGCCTGGGGCTGGTTGAGAGGTCAGCAGCAGGAACAATAGGTGGTGTGTGCAGTCAAGGGGAAGAAGACGAACCGTTCGACAAACGTGATGTTCTCCGCCATCTCAGCAACGCGGTTCGCGATACGGCCCGCCATGATCTCATATGCTGACGGGATTGGCAGGTTCTGTGCAGCTTGCCCTACGGCACCACTTGCTTGTCCCGCGACGCCATTAAGTCCACCACCAGCTTTGTTTAGCTTGGTGACACCTTTGGGAGCGCCAGCTCGCGGAGCATTAGGGAGCTTTGAGGGTTTGGCACGGGAGGGGAGGTTATTGGTTACTTGAGTGGCCATCGCGGATGGGAGGTGAGAGTTGAAAAGAGATGAGTCAAGGATGGAGAATTGTGAAGTGCTGATATGCAGAGGATGACCGGTTTCCAAATCAGAGATTGACGAACGCTGAACCAGAGATTGGAAATTTTAACGCGAGTTGAACTGTACGGACGCGGCAGATCTCTCTACGCGTGGAGTTTATCGATTGAGACAGGCAGAGCGATAGTAAAGGGGCAACAGAAGACGAAGCTTGAGTGAGCTCCAAAGAGTTGGATACGCGATGAGAGTCTGACGTCACGGCGGCTAGTGACAAGCTAAACCTCTTTGCCCCGCCGCCAGCCTCCTCATTTGCGCCACAGCCCGCCACCTCATTCCATCTTGAGCCAAACCGTTCTGCGTCTGCTCCGGATCTGTCGATCATCGCGGCAAGGGAGGCGATCGCATCGCTGGTTGGCGTATCTCATAGCAGGCAGCGTTTCGCATTTCTTGGAACCGCCAGACTCTTTCTCGCGACACCTGCCATTGTGCGCCACCATGACGCATCACTTTTACGGAAGCCCGTCGCGAGAAACCCAAGCAGGGTGCGTTGCGTTGGTGGTCTGGGCAAGATGAGCGCTGACAAAGGTGTCGCTAGGTAAAGAAATATTAGAGACGAGAAGTGTGTTGAAAATTCTGGCGCAGCATCAAACGTCGACCATGGCGCAGAACAACGCTGGACTGAGCCTGTCCAAGGGCAGTGGAGAGAACCACCCCTCTGGACCCACCAAATATGGGCCCAAAACTCAAGCCGAAAGGGCCTTCCAAGTAGCATCAACATTTCTTTCGGGATCTTTTGCGTAAGACGCCCCTCAATACTTTCGAGTCTCTTTAATTATTCTTCGATCCGGAAAATAATAGTCAACATGCAGTATCAGCGCTTCCCAATTCCTCGGCGCTCCGTTGAAGCTTGTAGATCCAGAGTTCTACAAGACTTACATGGCCTCAACAAAAGAATCTTTTGCCGTTCTGGTGACAACTATGACACAGTGGTGGTCTCCAACGATTGTGCGCGTGAGTGGAGATTCGAGCATGCGCGGCCAGCTCTACCGACTCAAAGATGGGACTCTGAAGTGCAACTTTACGAACCGCCTAGTTTTGATGGCAAATCATCAGGTATGCGAAGTCGATATTCCGAAGCCAACGACCAGGCTGACGATGGATAGCTGTACACTGACTGGCTCTACCTCTGGTGGATTGCCTACACCAACGGTATGCATGGCCGAATCTTCATTATATTGAAGGAGTCAATCAAAAAGATTCCAATCTTCGGTTGGGCGGCTCAGTTCTATAACTTCATATTCCTCTCAAGGAACTGGGAAACCGACAGGCCGCAAATGGAGAGACAGCTTCGGGGTCTGAATAAACCATTTGATCCGATGTGGCTGGTCATCTTTCCTGAGGGTACTAATCTTTCCAAGTCAACAAGAGAGTCCAGCAAACGATGGGCCGATAAGAATGGTCTCGAAGATATGAAACACCAACTTTTACCGCGAAGCACCGGCCTGCAATTCTGCTTGCAAGAACTTCGAACCACAACTACTTGGTTGTACGATTGCACCATAGGGTACGAAGGCATTCCAAAGGGGGAATACGGACAGGATATCTATACCCTCCGATCATCATTCTTTGAGGGACGGCCGCCGAAATCCGTCAATATGCATTGGCGGCGCTTTTACATTCCGGATATTCCGATTGATGACAAAAAGAAATTTGACGTCTGGCTGCGCAACCGATGGCGAGAAAAGGATTATTTGTTGGAACATTTCTATCGTACTGGTCGTTTTCCCGCCGATGAAAAGTGGATACTGAAAGAAGGCTCAGTGAACTCGTCCAATTCCGGTGCGAGCAGGATTGCCCCCTTTATTGAGACGGAGATCAAGACTAAGAACTTGAATGAATTTGTGTCTATTTTCGAGCCAATCACTGCTTTGATGATGGGGCTTTACCTGCTGGAAGGAGGTGCAAACAAACTGCCTATTGCGAACAAAGATGGTAAAGCGCCAAAATCAGGCGAGCCGCTCTCGATCTTGGATATATTGACACCAAAGAAGAACATGAGTCCAGAAGAAGCACGGAAGCTGATCACGAATGGTCCGGCAGCACCTCAGGCTCCGAAAGTGGAAAAGCCGGTAAAGAACGTGCCGACAACGACTGCAAAGAAAGACTTTGCTAGCACCACAGTCAAGAATACACCTTCGGGTCCATCTTCTACCTCCCAGATGAAGCTGGACCATGCGCTGGCTGTTGCGAGAGGCAAGCCCGTTGCGGCCAGCGCCACGAATGCGCAGCAGGCGCGCCGACGAGCTTCTATGTCGACACTCTCGTCTGGCCCTTCTTACAGTACGTTTACCATGGGCGGCACTCCAAGTCTACGATCGCCAACAATGACTGCTGCTACTTCTGCGAGTAAATTAGCTCCGTCGACTCGCGCACCAAGTGTAAAGAGTGTAGCTCCTTCTTCGTCAGTGAGCAGGACAATGGGAAACCAGAATAAGACCAAGCTGCCCAATGAATCCAAGCCAAAACTCAACGGCAACACAACGTCCAAACAGACCAAGGACGAGCCACCCACTATAACACTGGAACCCGAGGTGTTGAAGAGGCTACAGGCCGAGCAGTTGGCTAGAAAAGCAGCTGACTCGAAGCCATCGGCACCTGGCCCGCCAAAATTAGCGAATTCCGCGGAGAAGCAACCGGCTGCAAAGCCACCAAAACTCCAAACAGGACCACGCAAGCTTGGCACTCCGTCATCCCAGCAATCAAAACCAAATTCTGCAAAACCCACAGTTCAGACCGGTGGTGCCAGCAAGCCCATAACGGTAGATCCCGCCATGCTGAACAAGCTTCAAGCGGCGCAAAAGGCCCAACCATCGCCGAAACCGGCAAAAGACCAGGTCAAGGTACAATCTACGGCCAAGGCACAAACTATCACTGTGGACCCAGCAGTCCTGGAGAAGATGAAGACCTTGCAAAGCAAGAATGGAACCTGAAGCTGTCTGGCGACCCCCTTATCAGCGACCTCGTGAAGCGGACTGCACCTTACCAGCCTACAGAATTGCGTAATGGGGAAACAACCACGTTCTGCGCAGAGGCTGAGGCTTGTCCCATAGTTCTCTGGGAACCCATGGACTTCGCTGGATATCCACATCCATGGCAATATCTCATCACTTTTCAATCGGAATACGCTGCCCTGCGTTGAATGACAGAATCGCGTAGATTGGCTCGTACGTGATGCAGCCGGAATGCAGCATGAGCTTGTATCTTAGGGTCCACAGATACGTCTTCTCAAACCGCAAACATAACTCCCAACGCACTGGAAACATACACTTCCAACTGCTTTACACTGAGGGACTCCCAAAGTCGAACATTTGGGATCTGTCACGACGACCATGATATCTTTGGCTCCGGCCGGGCTATTGAAGGGCATAGCTGCGAGGTTATTCTGCTTTCATATGCTGCAAGCCAATCGAGAGACAGGGCAGTCTATCGTTTTGCAAATTTGGACATACCAGGAAACTGTCGATCCCAAGGACCCAAGGAAGATGACGATGACGCCTTGGCTGTCCTCGATGACGAAGGAGACATACAGTGGGACTCCTGGGATATGTTCAACGTGATGCTCATACGCCCCTATCCAGATAAGCATCATGTTTATGAGAGAGTCGGTATCGGCGTGCTCCATGAAAAAGCTGTGAAGAGCTCGCTTGGCCCCGTTTGCTACAAGAGGATAATCCTGTACTAGTCTGGCTTCGTCATTGCCTGTGTCCACTCTGCGCTCGTCGAAATAGCATGGCAGGCATAGGCGTAAAGAATTCTCTAACTTAATCGATCTTTCAATTGACGTCCTCACAATGACTTTAAATTTAGGTAAGCCCGGGACTTGCTCGGCAGCTTCGCTTCGATGCGCTGTGTGTAACTCGCGTTCTCGTTTGCCTATAAACATGATCCAGGTGAGCACCGCATCGATGCATTTTGAACCGCACCTGCTGCTTCCAAGTTTGCAAGGGAATAAATTTTATGGAGTACGGAGTGCACCTTACCCTTGCAAAACCGCCGTTGCCATTCTAGGGTGCGGGGCTTGCGTGTGTGGCGCATACAAGCGCCCGGATTCCTGGTCAGTGATCGTTCTGACGTCAGGGTTGCATCTGTCGGTTCAACCTCCCTGTGGCTGGAGCAATGCAAGATTCCATCTCACCCTTCGTTTTTTTGAGGTGAAATCCTGAAAGAAACCTAATATTGCCGTTACGTTGCATCTCGTCCGAATTCTGACTTATCCAGAAAGACTACATTCGGCAACATGGATATGATATCGGGTTTCATACAGAATGCCGCTTCAGGCGCCATACAAGCAGGCGTAACATACGCTGGCAATTTGGCCGGAGGCTTGGTGAACAGTGCCGGCGACTTAATTGAGGCGAGCGGTCGACAAGTAGGCAATGGTATGATTCAAGCTTTCCATTCCCTTCCCCAGAACAACATCCCAACACTGCGTCGCAATTCTTCAGTGTGTGTGACCCCAGAATTGCGCTGATGGAGCATCACCATAGGTGTCGCAGCAACAGCAGCAGGCTGGGGCAATTCCATCAATTCTTACGGTACCTCTGCCATCAATGCCACCAAGGCCGACTCCCCTCAGTACCTCGACAAGACGGTCTACCCACCCAAGAAAAAGGACGACAAGTCCAAATCTACCTCAAACAATCAGAGGAAAGCCCTCCCGTCTGCTGGCGGCGCGCCGAAAGCGCTTCCATCGGCAGGAGGTGCTCTCAAAGCGCTACCGGCTCCAAGCAGCAAAACAGTATCAAACGCACAAAAGTCTCTCCCAGCAGCAGGAGGCGCCAAAAAAGCGCTGCCCAGCATCGACTCTGCTAAGAAAGCAGGTGCCGCGACTGCAAACAATGCTCGAAAAGCTCTGCCCGCTCCATACTCCTCCGACAATTCGAAATCAAATCCCTCCAAGAAATCAACCAGCCCGGAAAGCAAACCAGGCGCTCCCAACAAAGCGGCGAACAATAACAACAATAATGGAGGAAACAGCGGCGCAGCAAGCAAGCCCGCAGCCAACAAATCCCTCCCCGCCAGTCAAGGCAAGAAGGCAACGCCGACGCCCGGCCCCGCGTCCGCCGTAACGAAGAGCGCCGCGGGCGGCGTGACGAGTGCACGAAACGCCAGCGGCAAGGTGATCCCTGATAAGCGATCGAAGCCTGGTGGAGCAGGGAAGCCGGCTTCAAGCGCGGGTAGCGGAACGGCGGGAAAGAGCGGGCAGGGTGCAGGGAACAAGGGCGGCAGCGGGAGCAAGGATGACATGTTTGGGTTCGGAGCGGCCTTGAATAAGCCTGGTGGAGGCAGTGGTGGTGGTGGTGGTGGGGCGAAGAGCGTGCAGGGAGCGGGCGGTCGCGGTGGAGGAGGAGGAGGGACCAAAGATGATATGTTTGGCTTTGGCGCTGCACTGCCTGGTAAGAGTAGTAGTGGTGGTACAGGAGGAGCTAAGAGTGCTGGACAGGGTGGAGCGAGCAAAGCGATGAGTGTGGCTGGCGGGGGCGGAGGAGGTAAGGATGATCTGTTTGGATTTGGTGCGGCGCTGCCGAAGAAAGGCTGAGGACACGGAGCGTGAAGAATATTGGACAGAGTGTGGCGATGAATATGTAAGATGGACGAGATGGTAGAGAAGGCCGACTCCAATTCCTGCGATATTGGGACATGAAAAAGGACCGGGGAACGATTCAAGATTACGAAAAGGGGGCGTCCTTCAGAGTGTTTGGTGGACTTTTGGTAATCTTTGGTGGCTTTTGGTCTTTGCTTGAAAATTGTATCATTTTCTTCGGGTATTCTACCACTTTCGCCTACTTGATATTCTTTAGAGAGTGTTTTTTGACAAAGGCTTCGTGGACTCAGGATTTACTGTGATATATATGGCATGCACCATTTCCAAATAGTGTCAGCTGCTTTCTGCTAAAAATTGGGTCAATGGCCTCTGGTCATCTTATTCTACGCGGACCAGCCTCCAAGACAGCCTTTCTACTCATATCGTTCATTGAAACACTCATAAGCACTATTAATACGCTTGCATCATTTTAAAAATAGATCAGTACATTATTTGTTTCAAAAATACAATATCTGTGGAAGAGTCAATAGTTGACCCGAACCCAGAAGCTGCACAAGCCATATTTCTGGCCAGTTCATGACATAGTCGGCTCTCTAGATTACAATAGCCAGGTCCCAAAGGCGATGCAGCAAACCGTAGTCGCAAAAAATGCCAACGCTGAAAAGAAGCTGCCACCCGCACTTAAATTACCTGCAGCCCCCTTTTGACTTGCCGTCGCACTTCCGCTGCTCGATGGCCCGACAGATCCCGTCGGGTTTGCTGTCGTTGTTGCCTGAGTCGTCGCTGGGAAATTCGAAAAGGGCACTGTTGTATGGTGCTTCCCACTGATAATCACAAGACCCGAAGGACCTGCAGAGATCGTCTCACCGTCCGTGGTAATCGGCGCGCCTCCTACAGTAAGGGTTTTCCCTCCAAGTACCACGATTGAAGGGCCTCCGGCCGACCCGGGTTCTTCAATAGCTGTGACAACGCTGGAACCGATGGTGACTACGGCCTCGGATGAAAGACCCCCTCCGGAGACGGCAGAGAATGGCACAGTGTGGGTGCTGTGCCCAGAAACGATTTCCAGGCCAGATGGGCCGGCAGAAATTGTCTCGCCATCTGTAGTAATTGCCGCGCCTCCCACAGTGAGTGTTTTCCCTCCAATAACTACGATTGAAGAACCTCCTACAGACCCGGCTTCTTCAATGGCTGTGGCGATACTGGAACCTATTGTGATGATGGCTTCGGATGGAAGACTCCCTCCAGAAACGGTAGAGAATGGAACGATTTGGGTGCTGCGCCCAGAAATGACTTCTAAGCCAGAGGGGCCAGCAGAAATCGTTTCGCCATCTATCGTGATAGCTTTACCACCAACAGTTAAGGTCGATGAACCCACAACGACGATCCCAGGTCCCCCTGAAGCGGACTGTTCAATTGCAGTAACCACGTTGGCGCCTAAAGTGAGTGCAGCTTCTGTAGTGACGCCTCCAGCTGCACCGGAAGAGAAGGGTATCAGCTGCGTCTTGCCTCCGCTGATGATTTCCAATCCAGATGATGCTGCGGAGATAGTTTGTCCATCAGTAGTAATTGGAGCACCGCCTACTGTGAGGGTCGAAGAGCCAAGGACGATGACTGAGGACCCGCCGGATCCTCCCGATTGCTCGATGGCTGTGACGGGACTAGAGCCGATTGTCACCACGATTTGCGTGGGAGAGGAAGCCCCTGCTGCCGTTGCGAACGGCACGTTTTGTGTATTGCTTCCGCTGATGATCTCCAGTCCTGAAGAGCCCGCAGAGATGGTCTGCCCGTTTATGGTAATCGGGGCTCCACCTTCGCTAAGCGTTGAAGATCCTATGACGACAATTGGTGCACCTCCCGATGCTGCTGAACCCTCAGACGCAGTAATCGTGCTCGAGCCAAGTGTCAACACAGCCGTCGCAGATGAAGGGTTTCCAGAAAACGCGCCCGCTCCCGAAGCACCATTCCCTCCGATATTTGAGAATGCCATAGTCGTCTGCTGTCTACCTGGCTGTCCAATTACAAGACCGATCGGCGCGGCGCTAACGACCTGACCGCCTATGGTTGCTGCTGAACCACCAGGAGTCAGTGCTGTACCTCGAACTGTAATCACGCCCCCTGGGTTTCCAATCGCGGTTACCGGTTTGCCTCCTAGGGTTGCGATGACACCACTAGTCGGTGCGGGAGGGTTGAGGGCATGTGTTTGACCATTGACGATAACACCAGCTGGTGCAACACTAACGGTTTGCCCTCTAATTGTGGCCACGGAACCAGGCGCGATAGTTTGCGAACCCACCACAAGACCGCCCGGGGCGATACTTATACTCTGTCCCGCGATTATGGTTGCCGTGCCCGGTGCAAGCGTCTTGGATCCGACGACAACACCGCCTGGAGCGAAGCTCACTATTTGTCCACCGATAGTTGCCTCAGAGCCTGGTGCAATCGTGCTGGAGCCTGCAACGAGTTGACCACTGCTGTCGGTACTGAAAGTTTGCGAACCTATAGTAAGTGGAGCACTGCCAGGCGAGCCTTCGTGTGGGTCGACCCCCTGACCCTGTCCGCTCTCTGGGTCGCCGGAACCAGCTGGTGAAGACTCACCAGAGCTTCCAGAAGTTGCAGAGAAAGGATCCGATTCTGGTGCAGCACCAGCTGGAGACTGGCCTGATGGGGATGAAGATCCACCCGACGGTTTTGGCTGCAACAGTGAAACAATCGCACCACCAGGGTTTTTAGGATCTGAAGGTGAACCAGGGGAGCCCGAGTTCGGATCCGGAGCAATGTTTGACGGGCTCGGATTTAGCAGTGAGCTGATTTCACTACCCAGTCCGTTGGGGCTCGATGGTGAGCCAGGAGAATCAGGCTGAGGACTTGGATTGCTTTCACCAGATGGTGAACCGTTTGGAGATGATGGATCCCCTGAGGAGCCCGGATCATTCGGGGATGAAGGCCGATCGGGCGAACTGGGTTCATTTGGCGAACTTGGATTAGCCCCAGGAACGGGATTACTGCCCGGCGATGGATTTTCACCTGGAGATGGATTGTTGCCAGAAGCTGGGTTATTACCGGAAGGATCACCACCAGAAGAGGGATCACCACCAGAGGAAGGATCACCACCAGAAGAGGGACCACCACCAGAAGAAGGATCACCACCAGAAGAAGGGTCGCCGCCAGAGGAGGGATCGCCGCCAGATGGGTTGCCACCCGACGAGGGATTACCACCAGATGAAGGATCACTGCCAGCCGGATGGCCGCTATCAGGGGAAGGACTTTGGCCAGGAGACGGATTATTCCCAGGAGCTGGGTTATTTCCGGGAGAGGGATTATTGCCAGGAGACGGGTGGTTCGACGGACTTGGATTCTTTGGAGATGGACTGTTAGATGGGCTGGGATCATTCGAGGGAGAAGGCTTCCCCGGTGGGCTTGGGTCCTTCGATGGACCAGGTGGCGGTGGGTTGTTTGGAAAAGTCACGGGTTCCGCAGTCGGACCTGGCCCCGGCGACGGAGGCTGGCTTCCAGGAGTTGGCGAAACGGACGGAGAAAGAGGATCTGGTAGCGTGGTAGGATTCGCTGGATCCGGATCTGGAGGCATTGGACTTGGCGAAGGTGCAGCTGCTGCTCCATACTGCGTAAGGGCAATTGGCGGGTCAGTAAGAGCCCCCATGGCAAAGCTGCACGTTGACCACCGCGGGTTCGCCAATAGGAGTTGGCTAGGGTAAGACTGAAAATATTAATTTTTTTTTTTTTTTTGGAACTGGAGTGGTAATGATAGAGACTAACCAGCTGCGGTGCGTAGTTGGCATCAGTAATTGTTGCACATTCCGCATAATAAGTAGTTTCGGTAGCGCAGACTTGCTGGCCAAACCAAGCATCGGCCTTTCGATGTTTCAATTAGCGACCTGGTCTGTCACAAAAAAACCGATCAAATACAAGAGCACCTTAGTGGAGGGTCCGACTTACAGGAACCGGGTTTGGCCAGAGGTCTGCATAGTTCATGGAATACGGATGGACAGGTTCATCCTGGGTGTACCAGACCCACTCACCGCGGAGGCTACCGTCCAGTCAACGACCGAAAATGAACATACAAATCATTGTGAAGATACTGACCTAGAGATGCTTGAAGATGGTAACGCGAGAAAGCCGGCAGGTATCGTGTTTCCGCACAAACCACCTTGGGCATCGCCGTTGACGGCGGAAAAGGCAGGGTAGGAAATGTATGCGGTTCCCGATGTGAAAGTAGTCCCCAGCGTCGTGGCTACCACAGGACCAGCTCTAGTTGGAGTGACAGTGGAAACTGTAAATAGTTTAGCTAGAGCTCAGACTTTCCAAATCAACAAAAGGCGAACTTACAATTCCCACAAAAGTCACCCGTCATTGTTACGGGAAAATAAATCAACTGGATAGCACCTATTTGCACATAGCAATTGTCGCAATTGTCAATCCCTGTTGCTGTACATGGGGGAGATGCCCACATATCAGTGAGCTCTGCTGTAAGGTCCATAAGGCTACTACACACGCCTGGTGCAACGGTGCAAGTTGGTGTCGTAAGCGACGGATAAGCTGTACGGCACTCTGTAGTTGCCACTGTGACAACGGCTTCCGGGGCGTCGGTTGTGATGGAGGTATAATTGACTTCCGCAGTCGCGCTGATAAAGTATGAGAAGCCAGAACTCACACTCCAGGAAGGTGAGCCTATGGCGCTTGCCCGTGGATATCCATCACAAAGCTTATAAGTATCATAGATATCCTTTGTTTGGATTTGAGCAGAATAAGTTTCAGGGGCTGACGTTGTTGCATAACAAACCAAGTCGTACATTGAACTGGAGTAATTACTCCAGGCCTCCCAACAGCTCAGACCTTCGGCGAAGTCGCTTCCATTGGTTGGTATGCTCGTATTATGGGCCGAAAAGGTAGAGGTCGTAGTATTTCCAGCTATTGGCGCGGGCGTGACCAGAGTCTTATTTGCGCCACTGGCAGAGGCGCCCAAGAGCCCATCAGCTGACGATGATGTGGGAATACTTGCATTTGGACTTGTGTGGAGCTCTGTCGTGAGTGTCGCATTTCCAGTGAAAGCGCTTGGCTCTGACGAGGTCTCTGACAGAGTAAGGGTTTCGGATCGGGTCAAAAATTCAGTCGAAATAGTTATGTACTGAGTTAAAGTTCCGGTTTCATTCGTTCCGTTCAAAGGACCTGCACTTAAGGAAGTCTTGGAAGATGTGAGGATTTCCGAGCGAGTGAGAAATTCGGTTGAAAGGGTAATGAAGTGGGTAAGAGTTTCGGTTTCGTTTGTTCCATTAGGTGCGGAAGATGCGGGCTTCTCAAGAGAACTAGGGGAAGTAGACGAGAGCGCTGTTGTGGGCGCAATCGGCGCCTCAGTCCTTGTATTTTTGCCCACGGAACTCGAAGACTCAAGACCATGATAGATGTATGATCCTATCGGGGCTGTTGTCGTAGTGGAACTTGTGTCATCTCTATTCGAGGAGATTTCTCCTGTGAGCAATGTTGTCGAGCTATTCGAGGCCTCGGCGGATGGTAGACTCGAATGTTGAGCCGATGATTCATGGTCTGGCACAGAGGAGCTTGCAGAAAATAAAGTTGAGCTGATGGCCGAGGTAGTCTGTAGGTTGGTTGCTGGCAGAGACACATTCTGAAAATGGCTGACCGCAGTACTGTTTCCTAAGGTGGATTACCGTCTTTAGCTGCTGGCCGAAGAAACACGCGAGCTTGCGAACATTCAGCAAGAATTCTTACCAGTCGCAGCACGGCAAAAGGTTACTGAAGATAGTGAGTGTATTAACAGAAAAAGTGCAGGAGCCAGCCACCCATGCATGATTAAGCTTCCTGGAAACAAATGAGAAAACTCCACAACAAAGCAAGTAAGAACGCTGCGAGGAAAAGTTTTGTGGGGAGAGATGATTGTCCGCCATCTTAACAGCCGGACATGAGCCAGTCGAGGATGGCCCGTTCTGTCACCTACCGTGCACTGTCAAGAGGCGTGAGATGGCTAGCGTAGGATCTTGTGAAGAGTTGAACGCTATTTCAGATGATCTTTGTAAGGTTTCGCCGCCAGTCGAGCCCTTTAGAGCTCGACTGAATCGTTAACATTTTGCTCCACTCAGTATGCTTCTCGGCCGATCTGGCCCAGACTACAATGTTCATTGGACAACACTCAAGCTTGTGCTCAGACTTGACCGGACGCTTCTCATCTTAGCGGTGCCTCAGCCATCTCGTTGACCGGTCGTTGTACGCGCTAGCACTGTCATGGGGTTGTCCAAGCTTGCACATTCCATGGTGTTATACTTTATGCGTATCACCGGGGACGATGATGTGCGACATCTCTTTCAAATATTAAACTCGAGAGCCACCGGTGGGTACAGGCGGAAGTCTTCTCAAGGACAACGATGGATCTCAACGGTAAGGAGCAGCATGGATTGATGATCTACGCGCATGCTATTCTGGCCTCACATGGTCCGTGCAAAACAACGCACCAAGAGCAGCCGGTCAGGATAAGCGGACAGGGCATGTCAGCTGTGATGATCCTTGGTAATTTTGTTTGCACACGAAAGTCTGCAATCCACTGCGACCGATCCCCCAGAATCAACCCTGGATTATTGGCATCACCGGCACCCTTCTTTGATGAACTATCTGATAGATCGCGTTGCTGCTCTTCTTCATCTCGTAACGATAGACTTCTAAAGCTTGGTTGATCTTAGGCAATGTGAGGTACTTGCCACCACTTCAATTACTCCCTCTGAACCTGTCTCCTCAACGAACTGAAGTTCAAAGCAAGTGTCTAGTTGTAGGTTGCAGAGAGGTGGAGTTGAGATTATTTACTCCACTGAAGATAAGAGAAAAGGGCCTTCTTTTTACGAAGGGCAAGGAGTTAGAAAATCAATAACTCACGTCCATGATTTGCAGTCAATCAACTCAGCCCTTCTTCCGCATTTCCGCAGGTATTTTTCTTTTTAAAAGAAAAAAAAATTTGTTGGGGGGAATCACCAACTTTCTGCGACCCGACATTCATTCATCTTCAAGGCGCCCGCCCTCACGATTGGATCATGGCCTGTAAGGGGCTCGGCCACAACAGCGTTCATTATACAAGGGCCGGTTACGCCAACTTTGACTTTGGTTGTCTAGTAATAATGTCCTGGAAGAAAATCATTAATACCAGGCATGAAAGGTTCGTACAAGCACTACCGAGACCCACTTTTCTATTTATAGGTGTTGCGGGAAAAACTTCCCTTTGTTCTGCTCCCACCATCCCACATCATGCGCTGCAACAATCTCCACCCCTTCTACCGTGCTCAATTCCCTTAGCCGCTCAATGCTTTGCCTTGCCGTCTCCTTATCAACATGAATACACAGCTCCACTCCTCCCTCTCCCGCCCATGTCCCGATCTCTTTCTCCCCGGTCAGCAACCTCTTGTCATGGAAGGCGTCTCCGGCAAGACAGACCCACTTTTCCGGCCCAATCCGACAGAGTAGATTCATATGGCCAGGCAAATGACCCGGCGTGTCAATGACGTACACCGAGCCATCACCGAAAAGATCCAAAACCGCGGGGAACGGTCCTAATGGCGCCCATCTGGCTTCAGGGCTCGTCGAACCTGGCTCAAGACGCGTGTCTGCGCCGTTTCGAGTGTCGGGAGCAGGAAGCTCGAGAGTGCGACCTGCGGGCAGCAGATCCTTTTCGAAGTGCTGATGCGACCCCTTCCCCGGCAGTCCATGCTCAAGCACGTTCAGCGCGCCGTGGCCGACTACGAACGTGCTGTCAGGAAAATCTTCAGGGTCGCCGTGGTGGTCGTAGTGTACGTGGGAAAGAAAGACTGCGTTAATGGCGCCAAGGTCTAGATTCCCATCCACGAGCTGGGCAGCAATGCCGGGCTCGAGGCGATGAGGTTGTCGGCTCTCTAGGTGGACCTGCTGGATGGGCATATAACGGGAAGCGGAGCGGCGGAGACCGAGGTCGAAGAGGATACGGAATGGGGTCTTCCTCGTAGCGGGAGAGAAGGGTTGGAGTAAAGGAGGAGGGGGGCCTGGATGGGTGATGAGAAAGCAAAGAGACGGTACTTGTTTTCGTGCATTTGGGTCGGCGGGAGAGACGAAGAACTTTTCGGGAAGAGTGATGAAGCCACCTTCAAGAGGAGAGACTGTGACATAGGTTTGATTCGGGGAAGAGGGCGGAAGAGAGGAGGTTGTGGGCGATACCATGTTGAACAGCAAAGATCACCTTTGGATTATCGGATCACACGAATCAAAACTCAGAAGAAAAATAATGTTTGCGATCTGATATTAGTCTGGACAGCTACGAACATGATATTAAACTTCCTCCCCGCAGCGCTCCACCCCGCATGTCGATCACCATCCTTGGATATAAATCAACACTAGGTAGTCAATCCGGATGACGTATCAGTCACTACGTTGAGATATTAAGGAAAGAAACGGGAGAAAGCCACAAAATCAGCCAGAATGGAACTAAGCATGCTGTACGACATGATACATGAAAAAATTGACATCCATCTTGCGCGTACCTCTCGTAGTCGCGTATCTTAGTGTTCCTCAGTCACATGTCTGTCCGCAACATCTAAATCTCTCTCTACCGCAATGTGACTTGGATTCTTCTCATATGTTCCTGCCTTCTTCATTTCGTTCAGAACGCCTTCTGCAACCTTGAATCCTTCCATACCTGCAGGCACACCACAGTAGCATGCCGCCTGCAGCAATGTCTCCCTGATCTCCACCTCCGTTGCTCCGTTGTGAATAGCCCCTCTGACATGTATAGCCAGCTCTGGCGATCTGTTCAGCGCGCAAAGCATTGCAATGTTGAGCAGACTTCGCTGTTTGCGCTCAAGGCCGGGTCGCGACCAGATGGAGCCCCAGCAAGCTTCGGTAACATATTCTTGCATCGGCCGCGCAAAGGTCGAGGATCCGTTAGCAAGAGCTCTGTCAACATGCTCTTTGCCCGCAACCTCATAACGGATTTTGAGGCCCTCGTCGAAGAGAGTTTTGTGAGCTGAGGCGGCTTCGGATGACATTGCGAATGATTCTTTTGAAGAGATGATTTTGCTTCGGATCCAAATAGTAGAACGGTGAAGAGAAAGGTCATTGATATACGACTTTGATCGACTTACCAAGCGTTATTTCAGATGTGACGACATTTATTAAAAAGAGCTCCGATGCCGATGCACAATGAGGGGATCTCATGATGCCAGCTAAAACCAATCTACCCCGCGGTATATCAAGTCCGAATTGCGGGGGAGGGGTGGAAAACAGAACATCGCATACACGTCACCATACCCGAGAACAACAAATGACGCGGAGTGAAAACACATCTTTTCCTCATCAAGCAAAAATATCTCTTCAAAATCTCAAATCGGAAAATTCCGGGACTGTGAGGAAATGGCTGTCGCTTACAATACTCTTGGATTCATAGGCCTTGGGGCCATGGGTGGACCTATGATTGGCAACTTGGTCAAGAAGCTGCCAGGTTGTCGGATACATGTGTACGATGTCTCGAAAGAGGCGCTGGATGGGCTCTCGGCCAAGCATGATCAGGTGCACATTTGCAGGAACTCGAAGGAGGTCGCAGAAAAGTCCGTAAGCTGGAGTAAGGCATGCTGGATTTGTCGCAGATTTCAAATTGACGTTATGTTTAGGATGTGATTCTGTCCATGGTGCCAGAAGGATCTCATGTGCGCTCCGTATACCTAGAACCTGAGACGGGCGTATTATCATCGGACGTTACTGGGAAGCTGCTTGTAGACTGCAGCACGATCGACACGACGAGCTCGCTAGAGGTTCGCCAAGAGTGTCTAAAGAGGTATCCAACTGCATACTTCTACGATGCACCTGTTTCAGGCGGCGCTCTGGGTGCTGAAAAGGGCACTCTCACATTTATGGTGGGATGTGCCGAAGAGGATCCAAAATGGCCAGAGCTACAAGCTTTGCTCGGAACCATGGGAAGATCCATAGTGGCCTGTGGAGGTTCGTCGCTTGGCTTGACAGCGAAGCTTTGCAACAACTATTGTTCTGCCCTTATCGCGATTGCAACCTCGGAAGCTATGAACATCGGGATGCGGGCGGGGATGGATCCGAGGGTTCTGGCCAATGTCTTCAAGACCAGCACTGCCCAGAGTACGATTGCAGACAAATTCAATCCGGTACCTGGATTATCGCCCGAGGCCCCTGCCAGCCATGGCTATCGAGGTGGTTTCAAAGTTCAGCTGATGCGAAAAGATTTTTCATTGGCAGTAGATACTGCACGGAGAGTTGGAGCCAAGACAGTCCTGAGTGGAGTCGGTTTGGAGACGTATGACGCGGCGTGTAAGGATCCTCAGTGTAAGGATCTGGACTCGAGAGTAGTATACCGATATCTTGGAGGACGAGAGGACTGGCAAAAAGACTTCGAGTGATCTCTCTAGATAGTCCTCTAGAAGAAATATCCTACAGTCTATCATGCATCACGAGAGTCCTGCCAGACTTGAACAAGCCCGACTATACTGTAGATCGGATGATCATTCTTGCAGTACTTGTTCGAGACCCGACTCTTTCGTGTCAAAGCGGTAAGTGTTGTGACCAATTGAACATCGTCTTCATCCAGCAGTTTTATTTGAGACTTTTTGGTGCTTTTTTGACATGGCACCTTTCATGTTTTCTTCAGGGGTGCAAAAATAAAAACGGTGAGACTGCTAGCCGTGAGATGTCAAAGGGTAGGAGCTCATGTACTGAGACTGCTCCCGTACGCAAGCAAAAGGAAGCTCTCTTGATGTCGTGAAGAGATTCGACAATCTCTTCTCTGTCTCGGAGGGCCAAACAAACAAATATTCTACGATCTGTGATGAGTTGGCTGCATCTCGACTCCGAAAAGCGAAGCCGCTGAAACGTTTCGCCGGATCCGGTAGCCTCAGATAACCGAACCTCAGCCAGCCAACAACACATGTCGCACTGCTCCTACAGTTTCGCTCATCATCAACTTGTATGATGATAATATACAGACTCCATCATCGTACAGCCTTGATCGTCCTTGGGCTACTTTCCATTAGGTCAAGATCAAATTGCCTATGGAATCTTGCTCGCTGCCCTGTTTGATGGTTTGGGCGTCTCGCCTGGTACATCAGCCAGGCATACATATTGCGTGAGCAATGGCTGGATACCTGCAACGCATCATCTCCTGCATTGAGTTCGTATGCATGGTCTCTTAACCAGCTATAATCACCCTGTTATGCGATCAATGGACCGTGGCTCCAATGTACGGCGCTCTTAAGGATCATCAGCTTGCTGTTGTACCTTCCATGGCATATTATCAGCTGTATAGTGTGTCCAGGTTCCACTTTTTGCTCGACGCATGTTCTAGTGGAGCTTCGAGAACTTTGGGCTTAATTCGCTCTAAACTTTTCAGCTTCGGCCAAGGCCGATGGCCGGGGGAGCGACTCAGCTTCTCTGGGTTTGTTTCAGCTAACTAAGCCTTTCGAAATTGGAATTGATTAGAATCGGCACACTGAGCCTTCGGCATTCGAATCTAGGAACTTCCTACCATTTGAAAGAGGGGCGAGGGCGCTTAAAGATGCGTCTACCCAAAATCAAAATTACTAGGATCGACCCCAAAGTTGCTGCCTTCTCCTGCCTGAGGACACCGAGTGGCCATTTGTCAAACTCCTTAGTCATTTTTCTGATCGTAGATTCATCCCTTCTAATCAGGCGGATTGCCACCCACTATGTGGATTGATCTTCTTGGCTGGCCTTGGACATCGGCAAAATATGCTTTCTACAACGTTGCCATTCTTGTCCTTGCTCAAAACCTAGTACTGAGCCTCTTTGGTATCTGCTTGATCATTTCTTACTGCTCCGTTCCATACGGTAAACTTGATATCCTTGCTATTTGTAACGAAACATGGAAGAAATTCCATCCAAAGACATTGCTCATTTAAACGCGACTCACTTACCTTTCGGTGTCTCAGATGTGTCCATTTTGATCAGCAGCGTCCGCCTCATGCGGATGATGCTGTGCCGTCTGCAGCCGTTTTGGGTCATTCGCATCGGCTTTCACGCATCCGGCAAGGCTACATTCAACTCGAAGTGAACAGTGGGCAGTTCAGGCAGCACTGTGCATCATCAGTGCTCGATCTACCATTCAAAAATCCGCTTTCCAAGTCAACGCTTTGAGTTCACAGCTAAGCTACTTGACAAAGAACGATCAAGCGCGGTATCAGGGAGTTGCTAGCTTGATGGCTTACAGTCTGATCTAGCGGCCACTCTTGCGACCATATTCCGCAAAGTCGTAGCTGAAAACTCTTCGGGCCCAAGCTTGTGTAACCCCCACGTCTGAAGCGCCGTTTCCCGCAGAGTCGAGGGTTGAGGAAGTTGCAGCGTTTGAGCCATCTCAAAACGGCACACCGGAAAAAGTCATCGCTCGTGATCGGGTGAACGGTCTTCTTGGGGATGCAGCGAACAATCTTGGCCCCAAGCAGAAACACACAGACCTTCGTAATCTTAGAGGTGATGACGGTCAGTGCAGTAGGGCAGGAGACGAAAACCTTTCGACCCTGCAAGACAAGTCAGACTCGATTCAGATATGGCATTTTTACCGAGTTGGATTGGAGGATCGTCTGGAGTCTAGAACATAACACTATACAGTAATGTTATCGGATGATCATTACAACATCGGTCATTGTACAATGTTTCGTCTGATGGCATTATGTCAAAAACATGTAGCACGTAGTCGGCCAATTAGCCATATTGATGGCGATTGTAGAGTGCGGGGGGATAAGGAGATGACGGAAATGTCGCTCCAGCTTCGGGTGGTAGCAATTCCGGGACGAGAGTGCAGATGTTGCCACCGCATGGTTTGCACAGAGTTGCTCGACTCAGCCTCCTTCGACTCAGTCCGCCCATCGTATGAGAAACACTTGCGCGTCGTGGTGCCATACCCATGTATCTCCAATGCCATGGCGCTCCGCTTGAAAAGGGCGACTCAAGAACATCAACAACGATCGTGGTTCAGGAATCCCCAACAACTAGTATGACTGAGCGAAGCAATACTGACGTTGCATAATCACCTCGTTAGCAATGTGAGAAAAAAAAAAAGCCCCCCATTACTTTCGCGACTTGGTAGTCGACTTACAATCGAGTCTGCTACTGCGCAAGCGATCTCTTCGCCTCCTCAGAATAGTCTCAAGGTTCATACCCGTCTCATGGCTTCAGCTTACCTCCTTCAATTTGACGACTGCTCATACCTCCTGCTCTTCGAAGGAGGATGGCACACTCCGTCAGGGTAGCGATGGCTGTGATTACCGACTCATTCTGAGATCTGTTGTTGTTCCATGAGGCCCTTCTATTGGGTATCGGTATAAAGGAAATTTGTCTGCAGAAATGCAGATGGCATTACCTTTGGAACGGATCAGGCATCCAAGACGTTGCGCAGCTCATAGCAGGCACTTTGGACAGGAGAAGCGAGGTTTTATCCCGAGCCTTCAATTTTGCCGCCCACACATTACTACATTGAGGCAAAAGGACAGTCTAGATCATTCTAAGGTCACAAATTTAGGCAATCTGGAAATAGAAGTATTTGTCCCAATTCTTAGAAAATGGACAAAAAGTGGAAAAGTCGGCATCATCGATTGGTGCCGATGTTGCGTCTATTTTTAGCTTTCCACCACCGCCAACCAGACACGGTTGCCCAAGATTCCTGTGATTGATCAGTATACTCATCGACCCTAGCCTATACCGGCTTCAGCCGATTAAGGGCATTCACCGCCAAGCGACGTTTTTCTGCAATCACACTCAGCTTCTCCCAAGCTGTGCATTGGCTGAAAAGACGATGCATTCTATCCTCGTAATGGTGTCTTGCTACGTGGTCGAGGCAGTGCCCCCCGCATCCGGTGACATGTCCAGCGCTGGGAGTTGGCACAAAGACGAGGATGTATTCCTATGTACTTTTGACGAGCCGTAACGTATGGATTGGACCCGTTTCGACCGCCCTGCCGTATGAGGAGAGGTACCTTCGAGAAACTCCGTTTGGAAACCGCGGCAGGAATCCAACGTACAACGGAAAGGAATTGTGGATGCGGGACGGCTCGCAGTGTGGGTGGGGGCTGAAACGCAGGTACTGCAAGAGGTGTTATGTTGTGGAGAGCATGCACATCATACATTGTACGCTTTTTCCCATGACGACCTTTTTTTTGTGACCAGGCAGTCTTTGTTGGTTAAGATCAGGCTTTGACTTGATCGTACCGTGGCAAAATGGTCGCGCTTTTTCCTATTTCACCTCCCTGCATGTAAGACAACGTTTATTCTTTTTTTTCGGACTCTTGGCTTGGTCCCCTAGTCTATGTGACTAATGATACACCGGCACCAACAGTCAGATATCCGTTTGTGATCTAACGTTGCTTAGCCTTATCATTTATAGTGGCATCCTTCAAGAGACGACTGCTAGTCTCGTACTACCGCTGCAACCCCAAGGCCGAGAAAAAGAACCCATAGCCTACTTCGCAAAAACAATCTTACGGACGCTTGGGAACCCCACGGGATCAAACGTCTATGCGTGTATGATCCCCTGGTGATCGTCACTCACCAACTCGAACTCGCCAATAAGCTTCGCCTCGAGGCCAACAGCTAGGCAGATGGAGTGCATGCAGGCTCAACGAGAGATTCGAGACTGATGCAATCGCATTTGACTCAGCCTTTAGGGTCCTGCATCAGACACCTATTCGTAAAACAGTTCTGCAGATTAAACTTGAGCTTCTCCCTGATTTAATCAAACTCCATTGAGACACCGTGAACCCTTTCGTCATGCCAGAACGGGAACACCCGCAGCTAAACTCCCTGCCTATAAAGTTCTTGTTTCATGCGATCCAATCTTTGCTTGGCTCACATCGTTGCTCTTTTTCATTTCTGCATCTTTCCGGACGACATCATTACACCACACTCTTTTAATTACAGTCGAATAATCACACGCTTCATGGGTCGCGAGCGTCGAAAATGGACTCCTGATGAGGACCGTATTTTGCGCGAGGCTGTTGAGCTAGGTGAGTTGATTTTCTGTCCATTGGCCGTCTCCATTGCCACGACACTTTCTCATTGCGCATTCAGCCGATCGCGACTCTCGCGCAGTAGAGTGGCAAACCGTCGCCAAAAAATTGCCTGGGAGGACAAATAAAGACTGCCGAAAACGGTGGCATAATTCTCTGGCCGATACTGGTAATGAAGGGGTCTGGAGCGCCTCGGAGGATGAACGACTTCGACATGCTGTGGAAGTACATGGCACTAAATGGGCCAAGGTTTCATCCGAAGTGCGGACAAGAAATGGGGACCAGTGTTCCAAGCGTTGGAGTCATTCTGTGAACCCAAATCTTGATCGAAGTCAATGGAGTCCAGACGAGGTCAGCAGAAGTTACTGTAGTGGCAGACTTTTCAGCTAAACATACCACAGGATCAAGCACTATTGAACTTGATTGATCTTTACGGACATAATTGGCAAGCTATCGTCTCGCAACATCTACCCCATCGAAGCGCCCTGTCTGCTAAGAACCGGCACTTCCTCCTGAACCGCAAATCGAGTTCAAAATCGGTTCCCAAGAGCTCACCTAGGAAGGAGAAAACTTCACAGCGCCCCTCAAACATAGCTCTAGCGGCTTCTTCAAGTAGCGCCTCGAACTGGGCGGCTTCGTCCAATTCCCCCGCTCAGACTGCGACTTATCCAACCCCAACCACATGTGGCTTACCATTCTACTCATCACCTACTCAAACAAGCGCTATACCGACCTCTAGTCCGGGCCTTTACTCGGATCCTCCCCTTGGCTATGGTTCTCCATCTACGTTCGGAACGGGAGCCCATCTTCCCAGCAACCTTAATCTTCACGGCCGCTTTCTTGCCTCTCCAGGCCTCCTGTCGCCTTCTTATTCTCCTCGTGCTGCTTCTCTTCATACACCTCCTTTCAATACAGTCGGACCTTCGTCCCTTTCTCCAGACCCGGTCCTCCCATCGTACACTGGGTCCTTTGCTCAGCCTTCCACTTACCCGCTTTCCTCACAAGCGTCCACCTATCCGTTTCCTACAGTTTCTTCCAACGCCTCTTCGAACGAAATGTATTACTCATACCTTCACTCAACATCCAGCGCAGCTCCGTACTCCACCCCCGCAGACGCGTACACGACCACCAGCAGCACCTACCCAGGCGCGCTCGTGTACACAAGCCCTCACACAACCTATCCGTGGCCGACAGCTCACCAAGACGAAATCGATGCTGGAAACTTCCTCAATGACGACGAGGCAGAGGAAGAGGAGGAGGAAGAAGGAGGCGCAGACAGCAGTGAGGGGCTCGAAGAGAGTGATCCAGAAGGAGTGCAGCGCATATGGGTCGAGGCCGAGTGCGACCGGGGCCAGGTAGAGTCGCTGATGCAGAGTGTGCACGCGTACTCGCGGTCGGCGACGTTCATGCCACGGCCAGGACAGTGAGCTTCGAGACCAGGAAGAAACGTACTTTCTTGCATTTTTTTTAAAGGCAATGTGGATTAGTGGAAAGATGGTAGATCATCACGAGAAGGGCTTTGAATGATGTTGCATTAATCTGTAATTCTAGTGAATGAGTGAGCGAGAGGTTTCCGGAGGTGGTTCTTTAAGGCAATTCTATGCTGCATTGGACTGTATGAGTACATGGTGCCTGGGTGGATTGTTGCTGGCTTTGGCGCTTTCGAGGTGGCGCAAATGCGTAAAGTGCAGAATACCACTAACACTTTCGCAAAATGATATCGTTCATGTACTGGTTATATTGTATCGTTGTGGGAACACTTCTAAAGCAACCAATGTTCGGTCCGCTTTGATCAGCCTATCTTATATACATCGACGCGGCTTAATAGATTTTCCTTCATAACGCTTCCTGTAGATTCGAGATATACTCTGGACGTGTTGAGGATGCTGATCAGCTCATGTCGTCTTGTCGTAAGGGACACCATTACCGTGGAAGAAGCGAAGAACAACCGTATTGGGTTGGCATGTTCCGGACGGCGAAGAAGCTGGATGGCGAAGATGATCCGGTAATCCTGATTGGAGAGGTGAAACAAGCAAACTATTAATTCTTCGGGCTGAGGGCACTAAAAACAGTAAGGTTGGAAGGTAGAAATTGTTTTCAGTGGTCAAACCTAGGGGATCACCTGACTCGTTCATCCAAAGGCTGATTCGGCAGAGCGAGGCAACCTCTTTCATGTTTCTTCCAGCAGAAACATTCTCCTGAGGCCAGATCGATCGAGTCTGGGTAGGACACCGATCGACATCTTTCATGCGATCTAACTCTTTCGGGGAAATGTTCCTGAACAAATCACAAGGCCGAGTGAGCAGAGACGCGAAACGACTTCATGAACAGATTTCTTTTTGCACAAGCTGAGCGAGCCTTTGCCGGTGATTGGTCGATTTTCAAATTTCCCTGCGGCTCTTCCATAAGGATGGAGACTCAGCCTGAGGCTTGTAAGCCCGTAAGGGCGTCACAAAGATTAGGCCGAATCGCTCAAACCTTTCCCCTTGAACACCCTCGTCGTTCTCTTGCTCAATTATACAATCCTTACATGCTTTTGCTGTTCTACTGGTGACCTTTTGTTTCACGCTGCATCTCCTGCACTGTCTCACTCGTACATCATAGCTGTTCTTCATTGCCATCTACGATCGAAAGACGTGGATATTGCCTTGGGTTACTCCTCGTTTCGGCGTGCCTACATGAGCATTGCCGCAAAATGCTATTTGCGGGGGAAGTTTCCGTCATACTCATTTCACTTTTTCTCTTCGAGTTGGGAGCAAGCATACAACAAAATAGTCAGACATCTATCAGTATGTGACCGTCTCTTGCTTTACGAAGGCATGGGATAATTTCTCACCATTTAGTTCTACTACATAGGCTCGAGTTCGACGACAACAGCCGGTGAATCTTCTGCCGGGGTTGGGAGTTACATTCTGCAGGGAATCGGATCTTCGCCGTCGAATTCGTCGTCTCTGAGTACATGCCCATCCACAGCTTATACCGGACCATGGACACTGGGCCCAAATACCACAGCTGTAACTGTAGGGCCGACAGGGAGCGGGACTATATATGCACAGCAGTGTGCTGAAATGGATCAATGGTGGTCATCCTCGTCCAGAAACAATTGGGCCGAGGCTGACATTACCCAAAATATTACATATACCACAATTGGCACAAACTATTCCGCGGCCATAATTACTCTATGCGACGGATATCCTAGGGTCTCAGGACATCTCACTCCGACCGCCACTGTCACTTACACAACTTCTTCATTGACATGGATCTATCCTGCGTCGCCTCCGACTTGCAGTATTAATCCGTCGGATTGCGCGTATCTCTGGAGTGCCTATATTACGGCGACAAATATATTCAACTCTCGGATCGACTCGGACGATGCCGCCGAGACGATCATATCTTTTGATTCAAGCTCGACAGCTCTTACAATCATTTCTGGCGATAGCACGCTTACCAGCTCTATAATCACTGCACCTGCACAAGGTACACCTCCAGTTATGACGCTCAATGAGACTACTTATACAGAAGATAACGGAACTTATACTATTCTTGGCAATGAACTAACGGCAGACGGTCAAATCTCTGTGTTCCCCAGATGCTACTCTACCGCATATATGCCGTCGGAACCAAATTGCACGACCACGATCGACTCTCACACCACTGCAACCTACAACAAAAGCTGTGGAGCTTGCACTATCTACGGAGGCGAGGTTAAGCTGATGTACTTTCCCATTACTGTCAATACCTCTGTCAACATCTGCAGCGCCTCAACACGGCCAGTTACAATTTGCCCTTTCGGACCTACTACTGCTCCTCTTAAATCGGTGGATAGTCCTTACGATCCGAATCCGTGCAGTTACGCCCCAATCAACGAGACACTTCCTCCAGATTCAGGACCCTACGTAGTAGTCAATGGCTCGACCTTTTGGGTAAACAAAGCCTATCTGTCGCTAGCAACCGCCTACGCCTCCGGCTCTTGCGGCTATGTTGGCGCGCAGCATACCTCTACCATTCTCGCCTTGAAATCCTCTGATATCTACAGCGTCGGAGGCTACCACCACGAATTCGTCGACGCCGCCTTCTCCTTCGACTTCAATGATCTCAATACCCCCATGCCCGCCGCAGCCTACCCTTGGTTTGGCGCCGGTGGGCCTTGCTCCGCCCCCGCCCGAGACTGGGACTGGCCCAACGCCGTCGACGGCGACCAGGGCGAGGCCATCGGCCCCTGCTCCACCATCGTTCAAGACCTCGTCTCCCAGACGCTCGCGGTGCCGCCGCAGCTGCGCTCCATCGATCCGCAGTGGGCGCATTGCGCGCTGAACCTCGAGGGTCTGTACGATCCGCCCCAAGCCCTCACCCAGCACACTGTTGCGGCGGGGCCGGCGCCACGCACGACTGCTACTGCAACGCTCAAGCCGGGGCCCACGGCGCAGCCGGTAACGGGACCAACCTCAACCGCGAGGCTGCCACCACCGCCTACTACGTCGACGGGGGACCCAGGGATTGGGAGACCTACGCCGACGGGGGATCCTGGGACTGAGAAGCCAACGTCGACGGCATCTGTGGGCTCAGGCAGCTCAGGCGATCCAAGTTCAGGCTTACACCCAGGGTCTGCCTCTTTAGGCATCGATGGTTCAAGATCTGGATCTTCAGGTAATGGCGGTAATACTGGCTCGAGTTCTGATCCCGGAAACTCGCACCCTGCCGAGGGCATTACATCAACCATTGCCGGAGATGGTGGAAACTCGGGCTCCAACTCAGATATTGGGGGTAGCTCCGGCTTGGGATCTGAATCAGGATCAGATAATCCAGGCGCTGGCGGCAATTCAGGCTTCTCCTCCAGTGCTGCTGCTACTGGATCCAGAGCAGACTCGAATCCAGGCGGGGTCATTGCTTCGATTTTTGGAGGAGGTAGTAAAACCTCTGGTTCCAGCTCAGCTCCTGGCAGCTCAGGTGCTGGTGGCAATTCGGATCCAGGATTTAGTTCCTCTGGTTCAAATGCCGGCGCTGGAGTTGGAGCGGGACCAGGAGCAGGTAGCAGCTCCGGCTCTGGTTCAGGGGCTTCCACTTCTGCCTATGCTTTGCCAAATGCGGGCGCGAGCTCAAGACCGGAAGCTAGTGGCAGCTCGGGGTTTGCAGGATCTTCGTCTAGCCTAGTATCTGGATCTTCAAGATTAGAGTCTTTTGGCACAGGCTCTACTGGAGACATAAGCCCTGGGCTCTCAGGCTCATCGAGTTCCGCTTCGGGTGATTTAGGCAACGGAGGAGACAGGGAAGCAGACCAAACAGGAGCAGTTTTCTCTGCCAAGGGAAGACCTTTCACAGCTGTCCCTGCACCAAGTCCGGATGGCGGAATCATCGTGGATGGACAAGCAATCTCTCCTGAAGGTACTGCAGCAACTCTTTCGAACGGTCAGATCGTCTCTGCTGTTCCCTCCGGTATTGTCGTTGGATCGTCTGGAACCCCCGGTTCCACGATCGGTTTCTCGAATATTGGCTCCGATTCTGGTGCGGAAGATGGGACCGTAGCAGGCACCGGTGCTGTATTTACTGAAGGGGGTCAGCCCTATACAGCAGACTCTCTGGGCAGTGGTGTCGTCATAGGTAGCCAAACGCTTACAGTGGATGGCGCTGCTGCAACCCTTCCGGACGGGCAAGTCATCAGTGCTGGTAGTTCGGGCCTCGTTATTGGTGCAGGCGTTGGTGCTACCACTGCTGTCTTCTCCTCAATTCCGGGCGCAAAATCTGCTGGAGCATCGTCTGAAGTCGTGCTTACTGTTGGCGGCGCCGCTGTGACTGCGAGCGAACGTTCGTCTGGCATAGCCGTCATTGATGGACACACCCTCTCCCCTGGCGGTTTGGCTGTTACTATCGATGGCACTGTCCTTTCTGCTGCCAAGTCTGGTGTTGCCATTGGCGGAGTGAATGGCCAAAGTACTCCTGCTGATTTCTCTGCTGCTCCTACTGAAAGTTCTGGTGTCAATGGTAGTCCCGTAACGGCAGTCAAGAGCAGAGCCGTCTGCTTGGGTGCTACGAGCTATGTCGGAGCTTCCGTAGCCGTCTTCCTTGGCTTCATGATGATTGTCTGAAATGTATGAGAGCATTTCAAATGGCGAACCTTTTAATATACCCGCCTGCATTTGGTTTTTGCGGGTTATAGAGCAGGCTTTAGCTTGGCGACATTTTCGGGGTGTGAATCAACAGGTCCGGGGGGAAAAAAGGAATGTGTTCTTAAGAGAAGTCGCAGCTGCGTGAGGTAGACAGCTTGAGCTGTACATGAATGGCACGATTCTAGTTAATCTGGAAATGTAGTGAGCAGGTCGAGGGGAGGATCTCAATGAGAAAGACGAGGCGAACTTCAGTTACTGTCTCATCGCCTATTAAATTGTCGAATACTAACCTGAACACGCGACGTTACTGCTGGCATCCTTATATTTCTCCCCTGGAGCGCCTCGTGTTTGCCCTTGCTAATTCACGGTTAGACAAGTAGTGGACGCAAGGAATAGAAAAAATGAATGTATTCCAGCAATGTAGCTAAAGAAAGTTCCAGCTGACCATTTCACCAAGGTGCCATCGTCCATAGTAGCAACAAGACACAAATATCCATCGAAGCACATATCAGGCAAAAAGACAAAAACAGGGAAACAAGCAGGACAAACAGCCTGGGAAACTCTTCATCAACGCAAAGAGAAGGACAGACAATCTCACACCATGCTCACTTTCCACCAGCCTCATCATCCATTCTACTTCCGTTCTTTCTTTTCCTGATCCGGGATGCGTGCATTCAGCGCAACGCCTAAGTGCATAACAGAATTCCCATGGAGACCGCATATACGGAAAGATTCGTCGCCTCGCATGCTAGTGGTTCGGGCCATTTGGGTGCGAATAGCCAGGCTGAGGGTCTGTGCCATCACGACACCTCAATGCCATGCCAGTGTGACCATCGATACGCTTGCAACTCGTCGATCTTGTGTCGCGAGAAAAAAATTCCAGTGATCTTCCATTCCATTTTCCGTTTTGAAACATCCGTTTGAGTAGCTTTAAGGTATTCCTCATGCGCAGCTCTGCATCGGTAGCTGCCATTCTTGATCAACTTCCTGTGTGGGCATTTTTGCTCCCTCACGACGGCGTCCATAGCTTTCTCCTGCCGCCTCTCAGCCCACCACTTACGGGCGGCGGGCGCGCGTAAGAGTCTGGATCAATCGGACAATTCGGCGTGCGCTGTGCCGATCCCGTAAAAGTCTGCTGTTGCATTTTCAACATGGCGCTATTTGCGCCCCCACCACGACCACCTCGTCCGCTGCTACCATTAGCGCCATTTACACGTCCACCACGTCGACCTCCAGGTCCGGTCGGTGGCGGAGAGGTAGTAGGAGCGGCGCTCGCATTGCGCGCGGCACGGCCGAAGTCGTTAGGGTCGATGACAGCAGGTTTGGTGGTCGGAGCGGCCTGCGGAATGCGCGGCCTAGGGTTCGAAGGAGAGGGGCCGCGAGGGCGCATAACGATGACTTCTTCATCAGAACTCGGGTCGTCGGCAGCGTTGTCGGATGTAATGGCAGTAGTCGTAGTGCGTGTCTCGACAGATTTAGCAGGGACCTGAACCGCAGGCGCTGGTGCTATAGCAGTAGGCACAGATGCCGATACAGGCGCAGTGCTGGTGGTAGGGTTAGTCACTGGAAGCTGGTTCTCTTTGCGCCAGAGGGCAGTGCGGTTGCGGAGGTCACGCTCCTCGCGCTTGACAACGTCGCGGACCTGCTCAAAGGTCTTGACACGTACGCCGAAGCGGTGAGCGGCAGCACGGGCATCCGGATTGTTAGCGACGAAGATGTAGGAGCGGAAATCAGCATCGGCGTGTGGGTCTTTGTGGATGCGCCAGAGGAGGTGGTTCAGCAGCGGCTGAAGACGTTTTGGGACAGTAGAGGTTTCCTCGGCAGTGATATCTTGCTCTTCGATATTGAGCATTGAGACAGGTGCTGGTGCTTGCATGCTTTGCACCGAAGATAGCGATTTGGTGGTTTTGGCGGGGCTCGCCGGCGCCGAGGCTGAGTTAGTCGACGAGCGAGCGGAACGCGGAGATGATGGAGTGGCAGAGCCAAGAGAAGCCTGCTCCAGTGTCTCGGTCAATTCGTCGGAGGCGTCGTCAGGCGCCGAAAGAAGGGTATCGGGCAGGAGGTGTTTCTCAACCTCTGCCCAGGTATCGTAGGTTTCTTGTCCGCCCTGAAGCATGGCATGCTCGGGTTGGGCGGTGGTGATTTCGTCAAGCCATTCAAGCACTTCGCGCGCTTCGCCACCGATACGATCACTCACATTCTTCAAAAAGTCGAGCTGGCCAAGTGCTGGAGGAAATAAGCCTCTTTCTGACAATCCGTGGCGCTTACATGACGTACTGTAAAGAGGAACATAGAGGCGAATGGTGCCATTTGCAACCCACTTCCGAAATCCGTCTCTGGTGGACTTCTTGGTGCCAATGATCAATGCGATATCGTCGACGACACAGTTGAAGACCTTGGTTTCAGGCTTGCCTGCGACATTGTGCCGATTGCCGTTGAATTTGGCACGACCGTTGGGATGTGAGCGCCTCATTGTCGCGACAAGGCCGAGGATGGGAGCAGGTGGAGCGAGCGCTCTGTGCGCAGACACAGGTGCTGATGTGTAAGATTCGATGGCCTCACCAGGAGCGTGAGTGGCAAGTTGTGCTAGACTTGGTTCCAGTGCATCATTCCCTTGGGGCGGGAAAAAGGATATTCTAGCAGCGGAGCGAAAGACGGAGCGACGAACATGATGGGGCTGGCAGGAAGAATAGGCTGTTGAGGGAGGGAGGGAGAAGGGGTTGCCTATGGTAGGCACAATGGTAGCGAGGCGGTGGCGGGGAGTCTTGTTCGTGCGGACATTGGTGATGCGTGAGGACTCAGTGAATGCTTTTTGGGCTGTGCAACAACCCTCCGAGCGGGGCGGAGCGAGCCAGCCCCACGAAATTATTCAGCCAATCGCACCTCCCCCTACTACGCATCCGTTGCTCACACACCTGCAACGACTTGCGGTGCTTACGAGATGCCTCCGTCCACAATCAACCTCAGTTCAAGCGTGGGCAGATGCAAAAAGGTTGTAGGCTGAAAGACATCCCATAACACTATCAGCTACGCTCTCAAACTGTTCCAGATAATAGAACATCAAAAGGCTCAACACGGTCCTATGGCAAACTATGGAGCTCGGGATGGCAAATCTCTACAATGCTGAAGTCAAGTTGCAGAAGTTTCCTATCAAGAAAGGCGGCCAAGGGTATGCTTATTATTAATGAAAGGAAACACTTTGTTTACCAAGGCTTTGTTTTATTTTGGTTTCGGCTGAATTTGCTCTCTAACATACCAGACAAAGTTCATGATGAGGATGTGGGCAGCGACAGTCTCTTTAGAGTTCTTCATGGGTTCTTTAATGTGGTCTGATCCCCTTTCTTGCCTCGAGTGCGTGGATATAGCCTCTGCGCCCGTGCAGCGGGCAATGGATGGTTTCCGCATTGATGGTCTCCCTGAAGCTTTAGCTAGCCATTGGCAAATCAAGCTCACTACTCGTTTCAGATAGCTCATTCTCATCTTCCTCCCGCCTTTCAGACAGCTCGTCCTTGTCGTCCTCACTCGCTGCAAACAGCTTATCCGCATACTTCTTACGTCTCGCATATAGCACAGGCAACTCACGCCGGTCAGCAACGTCGTTCTCCGGGTAGAGATCGAGCAAAGCAGCTCTGACTACATTCAGAGGCACCTCGATGACCGCGTCACCCATAATTGCAGAAAGTTCAAGATTGATGCGCCCATCTTCTGTCTCAAATCGTTGCAGTAGGGCTAGCCAAGGGTTTTGCCCCCCACTTATCTCCCACAGAGTGTCTCCGAAAATAAGCGCGAACAAACCTCCTGCAATAGTTGGTGTAACCTGCTGCGCTATATTCGCTTTGTTCACGCGGGTCAACCGCAAGTACGGCTGCGCTGAGTAGTTGCTGAGGCCGTGCAGTGCGAGGATGAATGGAGCGTTGTACTTAATCCAGCAGCTGATGAGTTGTGTGTCTCTTAGACTGTACTCTCTCTCTGCTCGAATATCTTCATTTGCATCTGCGCCACTGCGGATGAACTGCAAAAGAGTGGCCTGCTGTCGCTTGAAACTATATATTGTAATGTACATCTGGTCTCCACCTTGTAAATACAAGTTCCACGGCGTCATCGTACTGTGCGGTTGTAGGAGAAATTTCGATTCCGTCCGGTACAGGGGATCAGCTCCTTCTTGAAGTAGCCACATCAATGTTGGACTTCTGTCAAATGGGCAGATTAAAGTGGCTAATCCAGCAGATTCATAATGCTTTAAGATTGTCCCTCTTACGCCGCTCGCGGCACAGCGTAGGAGATCTGAATGAACCTCGCTCCAGTCTGGTGTCGACTTGATTCTTTCATCTTTCAGGAAATAGGACAAATGTCCGTTCAGTCCACAATAGGCAAGTAGTTGTAAAAATTGTTCCCCGACATACCGCCAGGATGGTGGACATTGTTCATCCTTCGACACTTGCGTCAGGAACTGCCTTAACGTTTTTGCAGTTGCAAAACTATATTCCTCGCCGCCTATTTCAAGCCACTGAAGGATTTCAAGTAGGCGTAATATGGGCTCTACTGATTCGCAAAGCGGACTCGGCACACCGGGACTGTCTAATACATTGAAGGTCGCCCTTATGATTGCCATGAGTTGGACATCATATTGAAGCGACAGTCGTTCTCCTCGAACTTGCATCATTCGGCAAACGATCTCGTCGTTTGGCTTATCGGCCAAGTAGTCAACAAAGCTACGGTGTACATAAGTAACCGTTTTGAAGCCTATGTACCTAGCAAACTGGGCGAATAAGTAGTCATTCGTATCCTGGCCGCCATCCGAAATCGACCTGAAGTAGGTTTGAATAGAGTCATAATCGTGTTGAGTGTCAAACCTAGATGAATCGTCTCCCCCTATTTCCAGAATGCCATAGGTACGGCTGGAAATCCACAGCTCCAACTGTTTGCAACCTTGTATAATCTGACGTAATGTATCTAAAGACCACTTGGACAGGACTTGATCCCAATACTCTGGGTGGCATGCAAAGAAGATTCGCAAAACCGACGTGGGCCCTCGTAGGAAAAGGCGAATATTATTTGGATCAGCGTGGTGGAATCCATGATCTTTTGCCAGGGAGAAATAGAGAGCGACAGCGTCACGGTAGGGACGATCGATTCTGCTGAACATATGCTCGTACATCGCTTCAAGTTGGTCAGGAAGCTCCTCTAGCCTCTCATCAATCTGTTCAGGCGTATCACCATTTATGTGCGCCGCTTGTAGAGACCTCACAGCAAGATCGGCCCACAGAAATACACCATTGGCTTTGTCAACGAGTCGTTCGATCATAAAATCATTAGCGAACTCAGATATACCTTGTCGCACCCGTTCGTGGATATCGTTCTCGGTCAATCTGTGAAGCGCAAGCTGCTTGGTGCCCTCGAAAGCAGAACGAAACACGGCCAGAGGACGACTGGAAAGACAGAATTTTGCATTACCCTGACAACTTTCTTGCAGCCTCTGGATGATTTGGAGAAGATCTTTGCCACTTGGACCGCTGCCATCGCCAAATTCGTCCAATCCGTCGATGAACAGACAGAAGCGGACTGAAGCACAGCTTAGGACGCTGCCCATCATCTGCTCTAGCTTGCTGGATGACCAAGAACGACCCTGTGAGTGACCCCGCCTTAGCGACTCAGGAATTCGATCTAAAAGCTTTGGACATTCTGTTAAAATTTGATGGAGGAGCGACCGAAGAAGGCCTTCGGCTGACTTTTGTAGATGAGTGCCAGGATTCCAGAAGAAGACTTCTGCGACTACTACGGGGTGTGGTTCTGCCCACTCTTTGAGAGCATGGATAACGTCGTCCCTTCGTTGAAATAGCAAATAGCGCATCAACGTTGATTTGCCAGAGCCAGCTTTGCCAGTAATCCAGTAGATATTATCATACTGTTTCAACCACAGCACAAAGTCATCCCACTGCACCAGGTCAATCCATGGTCTGTACCGCGGCTTCGAATCTGGCGACTCCATTACCCACTTGAAGGTATTTGGAGCAGCATCGTGGACATACATTTCTCGCTTTCCCATGTCAGGGAACGCAAGATTTTCAAGAAGCTGCTCGTATTCGCTTTGTACGTGCACATTGTCCAGGCGTTTCCCGAGAGCAATGACTTGCGTTCTGGTAGCATTTCCTTCGTGAGACACTAATGATCTGGTCTGTTGCCCCTCGGCCTGCACGGTGTCGCCAAGCTTGGATACAGCTTTGGATAACTCGCCAACCTCCGTTGTGTTTGCATTGATGGCACTGACCAAAGCCTGCTGCCCCCGATCCATTTGTTCGAAGCCATTAATTTGACCAATCGCGAGCTTCTGAGCAAGCGGTCGAAGCTCGAGGATCAGGGAGAACTGCAACTGCTTTTGGAATGCTTGGAAGCGCTCTTGTAGGCCTCGAATCTCCTTACGATTTGAAAAGAAGGCTTTCGAAGTCTGGGCTACCTTCTTGATACCTTTGACATTTGAATCTACCCTAGCCTGATCAAGCTTCCGAAGTAATGTCCCTGCAATATCTTGAGTCTCGGAGAGCACCTTATCAACCTTTTGCTGAAGCGATGCGGCAGTAGCATCGTGCAGATTCGAGGTCGCAGGAAATGCTGTTGTGTCGAGTATTTTTGTGAGGATATTCTTGATGTTTGAGGCCTCATCAGAGAGGAGTTGTCTGGATTTTGAAAGTCCAGATATGGAACTATAAGCTTCATAGAGCTCTTTGGTAACCTTACAGCCCGCGTCAACAAGTTGAATGACACCGCATACCACACCGAAGATAGTGACTGGATCCATGGAAGACCGTGCAAGGTAGCCGCAAGCTCGAGCACAGATCTCTGCGGTGTCTGGTTCAGTGAGAAAACCGAGTCAATGACTGAAACTTCGCCAGATGATCTCCCGGCCGAACTCTACATATTGAGAGCATGCAGAGAAGTACTCAAGACTTTTTTCCTGCAATACCCGTTGTTGCTATGAGGTGAGCAGACAAAGGGAGCGTGATTGCTGGTGCCTAGCAAAAGATGGGTTGCCGAGAGACCGTGAAAAGGTAGATTTCTCGAGAGGTAGAAGTTTTGGCAGACATGCCGACGAGAAGGCTGGAATCCATAGACAGAAACAAGGTCAGGTCGACTTGATTCGTGGGCAGTGGCTGTGCGTCAGTACGTACCCAGATAAGCCTTCCGTTGTGTCTCGAAGAAGATCAAGTCAGCCAAGCCCCAGGGCTGAACAGCCTTTGACTTCGCTGGTCAGCCTTGTCAGTGTGCGTTCGCCAGTCGGACGCAGCTTAATTTAAGATGTTACCTTCATTTCCTTTAGAATCCACCTGCTGAGGGGCCAAGAAAGCCTCACTGCATGGGGGCCAAATAATAATACGGAACAACCACTACTATCCATCGTAAAAGACCCTACTGTCCATTCAAGCAATGATCATATTTAATCTTTACCAAGTTGAGTCTCCCCTAAGTCCGTTTCGCTTTGGAAAAAAGATGTATCTCTTTCGTTCGCTATCTGCTTCCTGCACGGGTGCCTCAATGCTTTTTCTTCTCTTCGCCCTATTGGCCTTTTTCCCATGGACCCACACTGCCATTGCTTCAGATAGTGGCATTGTTGCCAATACTCATGTGGCTAGGACTAATGTAGTAGGAGTCGATAATGTTGAAGTACCAGAAATACCAGAAGTACCAGAAGCGCCCGAAGGCGGATCTGATGGAGGAGATGATGATCCCACCGGAGGAACCAGTGAGCCAGCTGGAGGAGGGAATAGTGATGCACCTCCTCCGTTTGATCCAGGAGAACCACAATTGACCTACCCTGGGAGTGATGCTGGTATTCCACAAGGTTCTACGAGCGATGATGATTCCGTGATGCAGACACCATTCACGGAAAGTATGCGCTCGAATTTGGACGCTCGAATTATCAATGTGCTCTAACCCAATCCCCAGAGTCGCTCGAAGAAGCCCTCGATTTCTTCAACGATGTTCTCGACTTTATCCAATCCGCATCCAGCCTCCTCTCCATGATCACCTCCTCGCCCTCCAGCACCAGCGCACCCGCCGCCGTCCGCGCCCGCGCCACCCACTCTCTGCGCCTCCGTGCCTTCAACTCCACCACCACAACCTCCGTAGCGACCCCGAGCGGCCCTTCCCTCGACCTCGACCCCACCTCCGCCTGCGCGATCCTGTCAAGTCTCAGCGCCGCCTGCGCTACCGTCTCGCCCACCGCGTGGGGCTCCTTCGACATGTCCGCTTTCCCCACCGACTTCCTGAGCGTGGAGTCCACCGCGCCGACATACACGGCGCCGCCGCCGACGACGAATACGCCGCCGCCGAGCCCAAACCCGTCGCTGCAGGCGAGCTGCGCGTGCTACTCGTCGAGCTGGTTCGTGCCGGAGGTGTGGAACACGGCGGCGAGCGTGTGTGGGACCGAAGTGGCGGCGCAGGAGAGGGGGTTGTGTTGGGGAAATGGCGCAAACGTGAGAGGGTTGGAGCAGAGGACGTTTAATCAGCCGGATCCGACGAGTACGGGGGGAAGTGATTCCGCGTTGATAGGGGCAGCGCCGGCGGTGACGGGGCTTGGGATCCAGAGGGGACGGTGGGTGAATGTGGTTGTTGCGGTGGCATTGGTGGCGGTTGTGTGAGCGATTTGAGTGAAGACATTGCCGCTTGTCGGACACGGATTCTAAGGAAGGACGAGACATCCGTCCTGAAGAAAAGCTGATCATAACCATGAGAGCCACTTGTCGTGATCCTCTGTTCGTGGTACAAGCTCGAAGGAGGTGACTCCTGTGTTCTGCGAGAGTCCTCAGTGCGCTGGGTAAGACGTGCGCAAATCGAAGTTTTTGAACGAGGTGGAGACTTTTAGCCGGGAAAGTTGATTGTGCTCCATGGCCACCTCGTGCGCTGGTCAGAGACTCTGTCAAACCCTCGCATCCTCTCAAAAGGGCAGAATCTCCGTAGGTAGATACCCATTTTGCAGGTCCAAAAGCGGCCAAGTCATCAAACCTGATGGATCGAAGTGCTCGAATCGCCAAGCATCTTCACCCGGCCCCGAACGCCCTCACTGATACCATCGCCGCTCCTGCTGCCATACCCCCCAACACCACCATCTGCACTCCGCCACCAACCCATCTCTGCACCTCCCGCCCCTCCACCCCACCCACGAGCACCGTCTTGCCCGCGCCAAACACGAACAACGCCACTACCATGAGCGCGACACTACACCAAAATGCCCGCACGACTTCTTCCGCCGGGACCACCACATATGGCAGCAATGGCATCAACCCGCCCACCAGGTATCCGCCCGCGATAGTCCCCGCAGACATCCACGCTCTACTTTGCCCCTGCTCCTCATCCCTTCCCACCCCATCCGCATCTCCGCTCCCATCGCCACAAAACCTCATCAGAAACGCCTCCTGCTCTGCCCGTCCCCCCGCCGCCACTCTCGCCGCCAACCCGTCCAACCACCCCCCGTCCTCCAGCCCAAACCCGCGAAATGTTTCGCGCACAGCCGCCTCCGTCGCCTCAGGCCCCTTCCGCACGAGCGCGCGAACAGCGCGGGCCTGGGCCGAAGCGGCGTCGGCTTCGGTGCGGGAAGCGAGGTAGCCGCCGAGACCCATGCTGAGCGCACCGGCGGCGAGTTCGGCGAGGCCGCCGAGGAGGACGAGATGAGATGATGAGGGAGAGGAGGCTGAGGATGAAGAGGAGGTGGTGGATGTGGAGAGGGTGAAGAGGCCGGCGGTGAGGGCGAAGGGGACGGTGAGGCCATCGGAGAGGCCGAGGGTGGCGTCGGAGACGAGGCGTGGAGAGATGTGCGGATGGGGGATGAGGGTGGTGGTGGGTGTCATTGTAGGGCTTCGCGGGGGGGAAGGCGAGGAGGCGAACTTTTCGAGGAGGTCGGAGTCGTAGCTGAGGTCGGAGGTGGTGGAGGCGCTTTCGAGATCTGTGAAGGGGATTTATGAGATCAGAGGCGTATAAATTGGACCATGTTGGAAAAAGAATATATACCGTTATCTCGGAGTTTGTGGTAGTTTATTTCGTATTTTTCTTTGCTTGCCTGTCTCCCGCCAAATAGGAGATTCTTCAATGACACGAAAGACATGATGTAATACAGTGGCAGTCAGATGTAAGAGAGCGAGAGGAAGAGATGGTAGGATGTAGTAGGAGAGAGAAAGTGGGAAGAATTCAAGTCACAAGCAAGGAACCTGCCTCTATCGTCAATTCGACGTCTTGGTTCGGAGAAGATCTTCCAATGCATCGCCCAAAGTCGCATGCGTCGCATCTGCCATCCGACTGGTGGAAGCGAACCCAACATGCACAGCGAGCATTCTGTGAAATCATGGATGCACTGCCCCTGCTACCGAGGCCAATACCTATCGGCCCGGTCGTCCAGACTTCAGTATTTCCAGCTGGGACCACCCGCGTGCTGAATGGGCTTCAAGCAGTAACACGTGCTGGGGTCTCTTGGACGTCGATGGAGGATGTGGGCAGGGAGATCCTGCTCGACCTGCCTAACTGGGAGCCATCATGTCAATCAGCCTTCTGAAAGCTCGGACCCTTGCATGGAGCGGGACGGGATAGAGGGTGCTTCAAGGGTCTACCAACCGTCCTTGCGGTGGCGGTGGCCCATATGGGAGGGCATGGGCGGGCGCATGGGAAACATTGACGATGAGTACGTGCTGGCATTCAGAAAGCTGGCTGGTTGAGTTTTGGGTACAATTCCTCCGAAGAGCACGTAATGCTGTGGCTGAGATGGAGACATTACGGTATGAAGGCTTTCTCGTGCAGACAGCGAATTTTGTTCGGGACTGAACAGCATTACTGAGTTTTCGCGACACGCCCCAAAGTCCCACGATCCATCCGGCTCAATGCTACCTCTAATTGCAGAAAGAAAGAAAAAAACATTCGCTAAACATGAAAAACATCAATCATTTAGGATGCTGTGATGGCCCAGCCTTGAGGAGGGCGCAGCCCATCGGGAATCTCCACACCAGTATTGTAGTATGTGCTGTTGACGAACGCTTTCCAGGTATCATGAATCTGAGGCAAAACAGTACGGTCACTGTAAATGGCGTTGGTATCGGGGACAGGAAGAGGGCCCTTTTGAGCGTCGCTGAATGGCCCGATAAAGGATGTGTTCAAAAAGACAGACGGGTTGGTAGCGTCTGTAGCAGCATCCCAGGCTCTCACTTCCTCGCCAACCTTGTCCGCAACCCATGAAAAGACGTTGGCTCCCACGTCCCAGCGTCCCAGAGTATGCAGACCCCAGTTGGCCTCTACCGTGGCTATCTCGGAGTAGTGGTCGTAGAAGTTGGAGTCGGTAGTGCCGATCAGCTCTTTAGGGACTGCATCACCCAGGAGAATACCCAGAACGCGATTCTGCTGGGTATAGGTGTGATTCTCGTCAAAAGTGATTAGGACCGTAGTATTTTGCATGAACCTGGTATCATTCAAGAGTGGCTCCACAAAGCTCCGAGTCCACGTTCCTGCAGTAGTGACACTAGTGTCATGGCCATCATCCGTCATGTTGGGCGTAATAAACATCCACTGAGGTAGGGTGTTGGCCTCGAGGTCATTGTAAAACTCGGTCAGGTTTTTGTTCCGTGCCAAACGATCGGGAGTGGTGTTGGCATTGTAGATAATGGCCGGATTGTGTTTTCGCACGTAATCGTTCGCTTGGGTTTGCTGATTGACCCAGCTATAGCCCTCGAAACCAGAATATGGCATATCCTCCTGATACATACTCCAACTAATCCCACGATCCTCGAGGAGGTCGACGATGCTGGACACATTGCTCGGGATTTGGTTGAAGTCATCATTGTCCATACCAAAATTGTCACCGCCAATGGACGCGACATAGTTTGGCTCAGAGGGATGGGTCACGGCAAAGTAATTGGAAAGAGTGACGCCCTTGGTCGCGAGGTATGCAAGGTTTGGGTCCCCTACAGCCTTATCATAGTCGGTATTCTCCAGCCAAATGATGGCAAACCGCTGGAAGGCTGCGCCCGACACATGGGAAGTTGGGTGAGCGGTCTTAGCGGTTGCTTGGGCGGCGTAGACGTCGGAGGCAGAGGTCTGAGTGTTTTGTGCAGCAACACCGTGTGCAGCAAGTGCAAGAGCCGCAACGGCAAATCCGGCTACCATGATGAACGTGAGGACGGAAAGGAATGGATACAGGGCCCACGACGGACGGACAGGCTTCAGTGGGACTTCGTCGAGAGAGAGAGGCTCGCCAACCTCCTCTGCCTCATCGGCAGGCAATTTATTATATATCGGCATCTACGCGAGTCCATTGTCAGATTTAGTTCGGCTGGACAAAGGCCATGACCGAGGAACGGGAAGCGAGCCTGCAACGCAGCGCACGTCGACAAATGGTAATGGGTTGACTGACCTTCGGGAGGGCTGGAGCAAAGAAAGCCGGCGCATTCCCGGCTGCCGCAAGTTGTTGGCTACATAATGCACCGAGGACGAAATAGGCTGGTGGAACGACTCTTGCGACGTGAAGGAGGGCGAGAATGACTTTGGAAGATGCAGGTTCCCGGTGCCTTGCGCCAGGTTAAGTGGACGGCTGAGGCTGGCCGGGTCGACGGCAAGAAAAATTCAAGCGCATGTGTTTCAGCACCCGAACGTGATTCGTCTTCATAAGGGCCAAAAGCTCGGCAGGGATCAGGATATGCATTCGTATCGCCTGCCTAATTGTCTGCACGTCATTAGCTTTTCTTAGGCATTGCCAAGGCTCACCGGCGAGTCCCTGCGTAATGGAGTTGGTGGTGGAAAGACGGAATCAAGCCGTGAGCTGAACTCCGATTCATACTTTGCCTTCGTGAAAGTCTCGTGCCTTCCTACCGATCCACGGCCAGGCATGAAATCGCGCCTACGTGACCATGCGTCCACGGGAAGGAGATGAGCCAGAGGAGGGTTACGAACTGGAGTCGAGCTCTTCTCCGTTGAGCGCTTCCGAAGAACAGGAGCAGGCTCTCCTCGGCGAACACAACGTGGAAAAACTTCACCAGCAAAGATCAAGAGAGCAGCACAGCACCCTGACCGCTCGAATTCTACGGCTTCATGTAATAGTCCCGGTCATTATTGCATCCATATTGGCGCTGTTAGGAGTGGGGATAATCTTGAGTGGTGCATACAACTCTGATGCTTCCAAAGCAGTTGAGATTCCTGTCGATGGGAACAATGGTACCAGTCAAGACAGTGACACGGATGGTAGAATAGAGAAGACTCGAAAACCGGGTGACTATACGCTGGATCCGCGATGGGACTACGAGTCTGGGCCAAAGAGGCGGGTGTACAATTGGATCATAACAGATGTCGAAAAGAACCCTGACGGAGTCTATCGGCCAATGATTGTCATCAATAATCAGTTTCCGGGACCGCTCATAGAATGTAATGAAGGCGACACGATCACAGTCAAGATTGACAACCAAGCAGCGAATGCGACATCGATACATTGGCATGGGCTCTATCAAAATGGGACGAATTGGATGGATGGAACGGTTGGAATTACTCAGTGCCCAATCGCTCCAAAGTCGCGATTCACATATGAATTCAAGATTGAAGGTCAATCTGGGACATATTGGTATCACGCGCATCAAGCTGTTCAAGCCTCGGACGGACTTTTCGGTCCACTGGTCATCCATGGAAAGAATGAGCGTGAGCAGCAGAAGATTCAATACGATACAGATCGTGTGGTTGTGGTGCACGATCACTATTATGACCTTTCAAGCCAACTACTGATGGAATATCTTGCACCAGATCGAGAAAACGCTGAGCCAGTACCAGCGAGTGCCTTGATCAATGGTATGAATGTCAGAGATTGCTCTTCTCTACCCCATCGAAAGTGTGACAACTCGACCGCAAGTCTACCCGTATTCAATCTCGAGCCGACCAAGAACCACCGGCTTCGAATCATCAATGTTGGGGCTTTTGCCGAATTCCAATTGCAAATTGACGAACATGAGTTTGCTATTACTGAAGCTGATGGTACCGACATATGGCCGGCTTACTACCACCGTCTAAAGATCAGCCCAGCTCAACGTTACAGCATCGTCATCTCTTCAAACACCACCAAAGCCTACTGGCTTCGGGCTCAAATGGTCACCCATTGTTTTGCTGAGCCCAATCCGGAAATGAAAGGCGAGGCACGTGCAATCATCAACTATACACCAAATCCCACGGAATCAAACCTTCCAGTCCCTCAGCCTACTAGCAAAGACTGGAGCGAAACTGTTGAGCTCGAATGCCGCGACATGAACACCACCGAACTCATCCCCGTTGAACAAATCCCCCCACCAGCCACAGCAGACGCAACCTTCTACCTGCGCACCACCTTCGAAATCGGCGCTTGGCGCCTCAGTCGCGGCTTCTTCAACCAGTCCTCCTGGCGCCCGCAACTCCACTCCCCCAGCCTCTTCCGTGCTATCGACGGCCTCTCCTCGGGTAATATCTCCTTCCTCTCCGCCGGCCCGTCCACCTCTACCACATCCCCTGACGACACCCTCCCGAACCCCGACGCCTTCGCCAACACCGCCGCCTTCCCCGCCAACCACGAGCTCACCCTACAAACGTCCGGAATCCAGACTCTCGACTTGCTTGTCTCCAATTTTGACGACGGCGCTCATCCATTGCACCTGCACGGGCACAAATTCTGGGTTCTCGCATCGGGCGCATCAGGCTACCCACCCGCGCTCTCCACCCTCGTGGAGGGTCTCTCGGCGAGCGGGGCGCTGGAGAATCCGCTCCGCCGTGACACGGTGACGCTGGAGGTGTTTGGCTGGGTGCTGGTGCGTGTGCGGTTGGATAACCCGGGGATGTGGGCGCTGCATTGCCATGTGTCTTGGCATGCGGAGGCGGGATTGATGATGCAGCTTTTGGCGCGGGCTGATGTGGTTAGTAGGTGGGAAGCGCCAGCGGAGGTCGAAGAATTGTGTGGGCGGGAGGGAGTGGAGAAGGGGGCAGGACCGCGAGATGAGGTTTTCATGGGTGGAGGTTGAAGCAAGCTGTTGTTGTGGGGCCTTTGGCAAGACTCAGCTTTGCAAAAAAAAAAAAAAAAAATCGCTTTCTCCATGTCGGATCTGCCACATCAAGGACGATTTTGTGGCGTTGAAAATGCCGCCTCGACGCGCTAAAACAGTCACGGTCCTATCGTGGCTCCAGTGCCAGATATGTGGGAAATGGGAACTCTCTACAGCATCCGTGATGGTTGAGACGCCTTTTCTCGCAATCTGTGACTCAATCGGAGATAAGACCGGCAACGCTCTTCCAGACTGAGTCGTCACTTTGACCATGGAGAACAGGGAAGGACAAAGCTACGACAGTCATCTTTTCTGTTGCTCGCCGTTTTCCCAGGTCCCTGAAAATCTACCTTAGTCTTGTCGAGATATTCCAGCTACTGCGAGCTCTTGGAGAACAGCATGGATCCGTAGCTGATCCAAATTCACGATCCAACGCCTCGGTTTTTGTAATCCAACAATTACACGGCTGGATGACGGCAGTAGATTACAGAGCTATCCTTCACGGCCAGTCGCTTAAATCAGTAGACGACTTTCAATCCGTTGTCCCTCATTCAAGCTTCTAGCCCGTTTGAACTGTTGGCACATCTATGACACTCTAGATGTTCACATGAACAGCTGATTGTTTCTGTTGACGCAGGAAGGGATACCATCTATGGTGGGGCTTTTTGGGGGTGGCAGATCCAATTCAGATAGCAAGGATTTACCTTTCGGTGCTTGCCCAGCGACTGTGATTACAAGACATGTTGAAGATCGTCGGTATGTCTTATATAGAACGTGCGTTTGTTGAGCGAAGTAGATTTCGTAGGTGGAGACTATCTACGTGACCTTGCTTCACTGTATATTTGCTTGGCGTGCTTGCAAGCAACCAGGTAGATATACTACTCAATAGACGAAGTACCTAATTTTTTAGTTGCTTAAAATATTGTGAACTAGTGAATTTAGAGACGCGAAATAGGCAACTAAGCGCGTTAAATTATCACGCTATACAAACACAGAAAGTGACCTTTTTCTACACCTAACTGGATTAGCGGTATTTACCCGCTGCCTGAGTAATATTATACCAGATAGTTCAACTTTACTTTAATTATTCTCCAGTTTGTACTCTGTAATATCACTGCTCATGATCTACTCAACCGTGCTCAGTCTCATTCAATTAGTGTTTCGGATATCGAAGGCGGCTCCTATTCTAAGCGTCGGTCACCACTGTGGATTGCTCCGGAGCTCCGTCTATAGTCGCCTCCGGACGAAGCGAGCATATTTACATTCTGCACAGTGAGGAGTCAGAGAGCCGTACCGTGTTCAGGAAATTCATCGCTCTGGATGCCTGTCCTTTGGATCGATATATTGCAGAGTTATATGATAGCGTAGACGATAGGAAATACCAATTCGAAGATCGTATTGAGCGTCTGCGACCTTTACCATTAAGTCTTGCTTCTCTCGGCCACTCTATTGGCGATATTCATCGGTGAAATAGGTAGACGAAGGATTTCTTAAGGATGAGCGGCTATATACTAACCCAGACGCAGTCTACTTCCTCTCGCCTTTTCATGATTACCTTTACGCGCTGTCAGATATACAAGACAAGCCCACAGTCCGAACAGAACGCCGAATTCTACGGCAATTAGTCAAGCTTATTCAACAGCTTCACAGCTTTCACATCACACATAACGATATCAACTTCAATAACATCCTTGTTGATGAGGTTCACGATAGGATGCAAGTCTTCTTGGCATGTTATTCGCATGCGTCTGCTTCTATGGACCGATCTTGGATGGATTATCTGTAGGCTTCCCAAACGATTGAGAAGTACCTTTGGCCTCTAGAAACAACGCTTCCCAAATCGTGGATTGGCGACGAGCTTTTGGACGATATGTGGTGCCGACGAAAGAGTCCTGACCAGGCATGGTGGTCGCGTTCGGCTATTCAGATTATGAATGACCTGCCGGCTTTAAAGGAATTGGACGAACAATGAAGGACGCTTCGCTTTCAAAAGCACTTCGAGATCAAAGTCACTAATCGCGGAGCGGTATCATATCTGGATGCTGAAGATGTCAGCGGGTTTCTGAAGAAAGATGCCAAGCGACATGCTGGCAGGGCAGCCAGCCACGACGAAGTTGAGCGTTTAGCGCAGAAAGCATGCATGGCGTTGAACTCTTGTACGCACAAGGGGTTGATAACGACGACTGACTATCAATATTTCTTGCAAGACATGACAGAGCAGCAATCAAGCTCAATTGGCAAAACACTAATATATCACCAAGCGTGTCAGCCAACAGCAAGGAGCATTCACATTACAGCAGCATTCGAAGTGCCGTATAATACTCGATACAGTCTCATCAACTGGGGCTCTTTTCGTCATCTGGTCTCGGAAGTCACACATCAAGAAGTCTTGCGACGCCTAGTCTCTCCATGGTTCGAGGTACGAGGGTCTCCGGAGGTAAGTGGTATTTATGTCCCGTGGTCGCGTTTGCACTCTGTTATAGACCAATTAGGACTATGAGGTCAGCTCACCGGTTTCCGACCATCAAGAGTATTCCATCCAAAGCTACACCTCCCCAGAGTGGCATCTTCTCGCCCCCAACGAGTCAGCACTGGTTCCATTAAATAGCAGTACGAGACTTGCGCACATAGGCCCGTCCTCGACCGTGCCATTATCCGAATTCATCCAAACTCACTTCACGAGGAACACAGTCTTGGACTCGCAGGTATCATTTGACCCAGACCAAATGCGTACGACCTCCACTCCGCTCACGCACTCTTGCGAAGGGTCCGGATCCTGGGTGGGAGCTAAAATTCAAGCCACGCTGCGAACCCGAACCAAGCCATCTCGAAGAGAGGCAAAGCAGAACAAAAGCATGGGTACAACAACCGGAAGTCAGGCGATCGCGAGTGCAAGCACGTGGGAACTCAGACGGCAATAAAGAAAGCCTTTTATCAAAAAAATATATTGCACGATCGTGGAACTTAACAACAAGACTGTCTTCATGCCTGAACAGACGGCGGTTGCTGAAGCCACTTAGGAGGTGCGATATTGACCCGTAAGCGTGGGAATCATATAGTGGGAGCAACAATCTGTTCACGACAGGCACTGCTTCGGGCCAGCTTTCGAGGTGTTTTGGAGATGGCTTCGGGTTTGATGCCCCATGTTCCGCTCGCGCGCCAAGGCCAGCATACTTCCTGTTAAGAACAACTTATTCTAATAATGTGGAGTGCTACTTCATACTTTTTTTATAGATTAGACTTTCAACGCGGACAAATTGCTCGGATCACCGGAGCTAAGCATGGGTCATCTCATTCCCACTTACAGATAGCCCCTTTCTTACCAGGTAAAATTGACGGATGAGAGGGTATTGGAAGTCTTCAATCAACATGACTCTCTCCTCCAGCCTCCTATAGCTACCAATCAATTGTCTGCAGAAAGTATAACCACCTCATTCTTCTGCTACAATCCAATTAGCCTGACAAACGATCTGACCAGCATCGGCTCCAGCGAGTCTGCAATCAAGATTTTCCGTTAAGAAGATCGAACAGCATGATTGCCATCCACGAAGACATATGCGCCACGGACCTTTCTAGGACTTATAGGACGGAAGGACGAAAATTAAGTAATGGAAATGTTAGAGGAGCGATGTTGAAATGCGTAAAGATCAGAACTTGTCTCCGATTATCCACGAAAAATGACAAAAAGGCTTGGATCACTCGTTTTGCGAACTACAGTGACGGTAGTTCCCAAGTGTTTTTCGGAACGCCTGGTTGAAGACTCCTATGCTAATAAGGTTTCTCCGGGTTTTTTAACTTTCATTCGGATCACTTCGTATCGGTCACGTATTCACTTTCATCGGTCATAAATTAACCTTTATACCGCGCTTTCTAAGGCACAAATGCGGTTGCAATCAATCTTCATCTCATAGCGTAAGGCATACCATCGTTATCGTCACTGAGTACGGGTCACCGATGGACGCTATAATGTTATGCGAAGCAGCATAATCCAATCTCTTTCCCTTGTTCATAACTTCAATCTCAACTCTAACCTTCCAAGATCTCTGCAGCTTCTTCCAGCCTCTCGTTGAACCTCTTGACCACCGCTAACAGCCCACCTTCCTCCGTCCTCGCACTAACCACCTCCCCCAACCGCCGCGCCATCCCCTCAATCCCTAGGCTCCCCTCGCTACCACGTTCATATCTATCTTCTTCATCCTCCCCCTTCCTCCCATCCTCCTCCCTTCCCCTCCTAATGGCCAAATCAATATCTATCACACCCTCCCCAATCCTCCGCTCCGCCCTCACCCTCTCCATCCGTCCCGCATGCCCCGCTCTCACCTCATCCATCTCCACACCCACCTCCTCCCTCCGCTTTTTCACCCCCACCAACTCCTCTCTCAACCTCACCTTCTCCCTCTCCAGCGCCCTCAACCGCGCTCCCAGCGCCCCATGCGTATCCACCGCAGCCGTCAGGGCAAACAGCTGCGCCGACACCTCCTCCGCGAACTGCAGTACCGTGTTGCGCTGGCGCTCGAGGATGCGTCGCTGCTTGATGTTCCTGCGGCGAGCGGGGCCTTGGGCTTGGGTGTCGAGCGCGGTGGCGCGGGCGGTGAGGAGCTCGGTGGTGACCTGGGCGAAGACGTCGATGGCGTTAGGGGTGTTGCTGGGTTTGTAGGTTGAGGAAGTGGCGGTGGTGGAGTGGGTGGGTAGGTCTTCGGAGTCAGAAGAGGAGTCTGGGTCACGGGTGATAGGACGGAGAGGGTGGGAAAGGCGGTAGATTGTGATGGGGACGGAACCCGCGGCGGAAGGACGGGCGCGCTTGCGGGGTGGTGGGGAGGGTTCCGGGGAGGAATGGCGGGATGGATTGGGAGAAGGCGGGGGGCGGGCTTTGCGTTTCTTAGTAGGGGCTGTGTTCTGAGGTTGAGGAGAAAAGGTCGGGTGCTGATTGTCGAGGCTGAGGCTGTCGGTTGCAGGTCTCCAGTCTGCTGGGGAGTTGGCTAGAGTATCGCCAACTCGAAGCATGAAGCTAGAAGATCCCATGGGATCCTGCGCAGCAGGCGAGAAGTGTTCCGATGCTGCAAGGCTGGGTCTCGATGTAGTCATGACGGCAACAGGGGCTTGTACTGAGGGTCGCGGCGGAGGCTTCATTTGATTTGTCGGAGACTCCATTACGTCTGTTTGCATCGAATGGGACACAAAAGCGAGATCATCTGCTTCGTACGCGCCCTCTGTCCGAGTCATTGGTGCATTCGTATTCGTCGCTTCCCTCGGGTGTGGAAGAACAGGCGCGGTCTGCGTTGGCCTTGACAGCGCGGTAACATGGGAATGATCTCTGGGATCCACGGTTGCAGGCTTGCCTCTGCGAACACGCTGATTAGCAGAGAATATGGGTTTCTCTGCCGCTTTACTTGAAGATGATTCGGCCTGAGGTGATAACGGGGCAGGGATCATCAATTCGTTAGTCGCTGTGCTCCTCGCGCCCTTCGATTTTTTGACCTTTTCTTCGTCAACTTTCTTGTTTGTAGACTTCGTGCCTGTCAGATTCATTTTGCCAATCTTTTGAAATGACCTTCTTGGAATATATCTTGCTTCAATAGAGTTCGTCATTGGTGTCTCTATTTCATCAACACTGTTGGTCTCCCTTGCAGAACCGATCTGACTGGCTTCCAAACGTGGTGGAGTCTGAGTGGTGAGATCTTCGTGAGCGGGGGCTCTCTCGTCCATATTAGCAGCACTCAAGGCGTTTGCATCTGGATTTGAAGTTGCTTGTACGGGAGAGGACAGTAGCTTGTTTGTAGAATCTCGTCCTGTCGTTCCCTGATTCTCCTTTTCAACTGTTTTCCCAGTCCCCGTGCGCGGGGTAGAGTGACGTCTTTGTGAAGTCTGATTTATCTTGGGCCCTGTTGATAAAGGTAGATGTGCTTCATCGTCCTTTGCCAAATCATCTTCTTCGCTTTCTTCCACCGCTTGTATAGTCCCGATCCGCTTTCTCTTTCCAATGGTAGGCGTGACAAACATCGAGCCATTGCCTTCCTTTGTCTGCTTAGTCGCCGATGCCACAGATGGACTCTCGTGACCAGATCCAGCTTTCCCAATTGAATTATTTGCGGGTGTTCTGCTTTTAGATTTTCGTGTAGGTGCTGGTTGCGGGGTTAGGCGAGACGATGCTGATCGAGGTCTTGGCTGGCGCGTCTTTCGAGCAGAACGCTGTGCGGTATTTTGGCCAAATGTGAAGCCGAAGGTGGCATTTTTCATTTCACGCGCGCTGTCAGACTGTCAGCTTCTCGTGTGACGGTTGTTGAATAATATTTGATGTACCCTGCACCACGCTGTCGCATCAAGCGTTTCTCTTCACGATCTGCCATGACTTTAGTTATGTTTGACAAGACACCAGAGTGGTTCTCACTAGTTGCCGCCATCGTTCTTCAATTGTGGATATGTGGCTATAGCAGGAGTCTTGGAGACGCGTTATTTTGAGGGGAAAGACGCGTCACGCGATAGCCTAGTTTGGCGGAGCGGGGCGGACATGAGCTTCCAGCGGAACCTCATCAGTTTACATCCCAGTACTTTCTACTAATGCACTGGCTCAAATCCCTTCGCCACAAGCTATCCTGAGCTATGGGCTGGGGCGACTGGCTCTGGGGTTCCTCACAGGGTCAAAATGGGAGCTCTAAAATTGGGTCCCAAGACCCAGTGCAAAGCTTGGATCCAAATCTGCGCGAATACCTAGAAAAAGAGACCCCAAAATCGGCCCCCGAACCTGCCCTTAATGAGCCGCAGAAGCCGTCATACACAGATCAACTGTTAGGTTCAAGTCAGAGCGCATCTACGTCCACAACAAACAATGACCAAGAGCCGCTCGTACCCTCTGAATCTCTTTTCCCTGATGGTCGCTACGCCCACCTCTGGAAAACCTACCGATCGCAAGCCGCACTCGAAAATGCAAACAAGACCCCTCAAGAAAAACTACAGGACATCGTCGACACGTACAAGGAGCGCAAGGCGGCTATTTCGCGAGCCGCTCTCGAAAACTGTACTTTTGAGCAAATGGCCATTACCGAGTGCTACCTGCATGGCTCATGGATGGAGGCGGCAACTATGTGCCGCACCCAGAATCGCGCACTTGACCGCTGTTATACGATGCAGGCTAAGTTCCTGAAAGCTTTAGGATACTTGAGCGCACAGGAGCGCAGTCCTGAGGAGGAAGAACGGATCCAGATGCATGCAGACAAGCTCTACCATCAGATGCTAGAACAAGAACGGCTGGCAGAAGAAGTGAAGAAAGAACGCATGGAGACGGAGAAATCGGGATCGGATGAGAAGGTTTTGGATCTGCAGGAAACGTTGAGGAAGGGTGGCTTTGCGGAGGCGCTGAAGGTGCGGTTAAAAGCCGAGGGCCTGGCAGAGGCAACGCGATCAAGCATGAAGCAGGGTGACCGATCACCGAGCTTTGAAGATATGGCTCCAGAGAAGCAGGCGATCGTACTAGAGAGACTAAAGGGGAAGAGTCCGGAGGAGAGGGATATAGAAATCAAGGCCATTTCAGGGGAGATGGCTGCAAATGAGGGCTATCTGAAGCAAATTCTTCCGGTCTATGAAGAGGACAGGAGGCAACGTGAACAAAGGAGACAAGAAGGAAAGGAAACCATGAGTGACAAAGTCAAGACTTTGTTAGGGTTGGAAGGACCTCGTAGAAAGGAAGAGGTGAAAGATTCGTTAGATGAGAAGCAGAGATAAACGCACGAAAAATCGAGGGGCGTAGAGAAAAGCTAGCTCCACAGCAATATTTGTGTGCTTTGAGCATTGACAACTAGCTAAAGACTGCCTCGACAGACCGTTCTGCCTGAAGTGGAAAAACATATGGGGGAATGTCTCCACAAGGGAGACTCGAGGAGTAACTCACGCTCCTCCTACATTGAGACAAGTCTTAAGGGAGAATCTTCTTTAGCAGCAAAGGAGGGTTCCAAACTGACGGAATGATTTCGTGCCTTTTAGGTCCACCTTGTACAATAGTTTGCAAGCCTTCTCCGGCTTTTCAATTTCTTCGCAATGGCTAAGGACCGGAAGAACTGGCATCAATCGAGATCTTCTGATATCATTAGAAAACCAGTCTCTGATTTCTTGTGAAATATTTTATGTTTCCAAGACAAGACTGATCGTCCGTACTGTATACTGCCATTATCCTTCGTTCTATATTCGAAGTCACTCAAGCATATGCAGCAGACTACCCTTCAATCTCAGCAATATTGCTTAATGTTGAACAGTTAACTATATCTCGACGCGTCAAGTGTCATTCCATACTCAGACGTAGACTAGCAAGGCTTCAACAATTGAGTCGATCCAAGCTCATCTCTGACATGTGGAAGCGCGTCCTGGATAGTAAGCCAGGCATAAAACCATACCCGTTCCAAAGCTACACTTCCGCCAAAACTACTATCGCTTCCTCAAAATCCCTTCACTCTCAGCTCGAGTCAGTTTCGGGGGCTTTATCCTGCTTCGCCCATAATCAGTTACGGAGCGTCCTACGACCGAAAGAGGTGGCGGGGGCAATAGCGGTGATTGCGGCTGCGTCTGCTGTGAGAAAGACACTTTTGTCTCCGGTGCTGACGCAGAAAACACTTGTTGGGGACCGTCCACCCTCGCCTTTCCCTTACCCTTTAACGGGGGCGGCGTATATACTGTCGGTCGTAGTATCACCAAATCTCTCTCACCTTCGTCAGCCTTGGCTTCGTCTCTCTCTGATTCCTCTCTCACGATTGGCAGACTCCCTACCGAACTCTGCACCCTCTCTTCTGGTTCCCAATCCGAAAAGCTCCCCCGCTTCACCGTCTCCCTCTCCTCACCCCCAACCTGTCTCGCCTCCGCTAACCTCCTCCTCAACCTCTCCTGCCGAATCTCCCACTCCAAACTCGCTCTTCTCGCCGGCCTTTCCGGTGCTCCCAACCGGGCCTGTCCCTCCGCCCCCGTCCACGCCTGTACCATACCCCTGCCATCCACGCCATGCAAGGCATGCTCAGTCTGCGCCTGCCGCATCGCTGCCGCAGACATAGGCATCCCTTGCGACGGCACGAGCCCAAGCGCCTCCCACCCCTTGTCCTGCCCCGGCAGCGCCGCGATACGCGGGCCAGGTGGGCGGCGACGGACGCTGTTGCGACGACGCACGAGCGAGGCGGGCGAGGGCGGGCGGGGGAGGATGCTGTTGTGGTTGGTGTGCTCCTGCTGTATGGGGAGATCATCGTCGAGGAGAGCGTCTAGGATATATATTTCTGGCTCCTCGCCGTCGTCACTATCAGGTCGCAGGAGTATATCTGTTGAGGTTTCGCCTTTGGCGAGAGCGGCAGCGGTGCGGGCAGCACGAGAGGCGGCGTAGGCAGGGTTGACGGGAGGCGGTGCGGTTTGGGGGAGGAGTTTGGGTGGAGATCTGGGGACGAGTGGGAGGGGTTTGGTGGCGGTATCAGTGGGTAAGGGCGGTACGATAGGTATATATCGAGGGCGAGAAAACGACATGGAGGGATCGGCGCGGAGAGGTCGAATAGCAGGATGTGTCGGGTAGGAGGTGAATTTGGCTGAGGATTTCACCTGGGCGGTACGTTGCAGTTCGGCGAGGGAAGGGGCGGCGACGATGCCATGTCCGCTATTACTTCGCGTCCAAGATGCTGTCGGTGTTATCGGAGATGTTGTTGCCTGGACTATTGAGTTGCCTTGAAGGTCTTGTAAATTGTATGCTTCGACAGCCTCAGCATTCCGAGAAGTGCGTCTTCGCCAGCTTCTCCATCTGTTCAGAATAGCCTTATATAGACCACAAGTAAATGACATTGCAAATGAGAGCCTGTCGAAGGCGAAGGAATCCTTTATAGGCCAAGAGTCCAACGAATTCCCGGACGCTGGTGGAAAGAAAGGTGGACATCGTAGAGGCAAGTCCTGACTCACATAGCCCATCAGCAAGACAATCACGTAAGGGAACACCACGAGACCGATAACGCACATCGGCAACGAGCGGCGATGCAAACAGAGTTCGAGCTATAGGCAACCAATGAATTTCCGCACGATGTGGCCGGCCCAAGTGAGTGAATATTTTAGCAAGAAATCATTGCCTTGTCTTGGTATAGAAAACCACGGCATCGGCACGTGGAAATCAAGGAGTCATGGTCAAGAGGCCGTTTGTCAAATACGGACCAGTTTCTCGTTAACGATGAGATGGTTGCCTGCTTTGTGGTTGTGATGGAATTTGAGCAGCGAGGATGTAGTAAAATCACTTGATTAGGCACTACTGCCCAAAGAAATGCGTGAACATAACAAGGGAACTTAGAGCAAGATTCGGGGATTTTTGGAAAGCCTATGGGTAGCAACCCAAAGACATTCATCACCCGCCCAACGCTACCACCGCATCCATGCACCATAGGGTATTTCTGAAAGATTAAAACGACGACCTCCCTGCGTATCCAAAATGTGCTGAGTCAGCGTCCACACCATGCTTAGAACAAACATCAGTCACGCTTCTCACGAGAATTATCAAATGCCATGCTCATTGGCGATCCATCGTTGCTTTCTCGTTCAGACCCTCTCACGAGATCCGACATCGATATCGGCGGCGGTCGATGCCTCTCTTGGGGATTTCGACTTCGCATTCTCTTGAGTTCAAGTTCAAGGGTCACAGACAGCTTCTCTAGAATCCACTGGGCCTCGCTCTGATCTCCCATCAGAGGCGATCGATTGCCCAGCCAGGACCATCGCTTCATCCTGATGGCACCTTGTCCTCCCGAGCCCATGGATTGCTCGAGTCCTGAGCCATCCCTCTTGTCGCCTTTTATCTGAGGTGCACGATGTAGATCAGGATCGTCTTCGTCCTGACCTATGAGCTTGAGATAGTAAGCCCATTCTGGATACGAGTATTCGATTGGGGGCGAGGCATGGACGTCTTTCATAAGGTTTCGAACCTCTTTGGCCAAAACAAAATGATAAAAGTGGATGTCGCGCTCGAGCATGTCGCCGTGCGACTCGGCTTGTTGGGCCTCCCGGAGTTCTTCACTCTCCAGATGCTTGGTGATCTTCTCGGATATTACGTCGTCGGTATTGCGTTGTCTGGTAGCCTTTTCCTGTGCAATATGTTCGGTACCTGAAGAATTTGCATGGCCATCTATGGCAATATCTACGTTCCTGAAGACGTTGAATCGGGTTAACTTGGCGATAGCAGATTTCAAGTTCGCCTTGAATCCTGTCTCTCCGGGCAGGACAGTAATTGAACCAAGCCAATTGGTCGCCTCACTGAATGTCTTTACGACCGTATCTCCCATGTTACTAATTAGGATTGTCAAAGTGGGTACTGCCAACAGAGACCAGTAGACAAAGAACGCCTTTCCAGAATTGCTCATTGGAGTGAAATCACCATAACCGATGGTCATCAAAGACGTATACGCAAAGTACAAGGCAACAAAATAGCTCCAACTCTGAGGTTGCTCCGACTGCCAGAAGACAACAGCACCAACCAGCCAGAGTGTAAAGGCAGCAAGGACGGAGACTCCCAGTGCCAACCATTTGCGTCGCGACTCAGCACTGTATTGAATAGCTCGCATGACTTTGAACTCTTGTTCCCTCAATTCCGATTCCGACTTGCCCTTCTTAGAGAATCTGAGAACTTGGAACCAATCAACCCGAATGGTTTGCTTGTCGAGGTTGACACTCTTTAGTGCATGCTCTCGCTTCTTCTCGGTTATCCTGGCTTGGATCTTTTGCTTGCCTCGTTCCAAAACCAAAGTACGGATCGATCCCACGACAAGACCAAGCATCACGACGCCGCCAATGGCAAATGGAAAGAGAAGGGATCGGCCCGTATGAGTGAGGGGGACAAAGGGTTCACCAATACCAACCGTAAGCAATGTGAAGTCTGCCCAAAAGACAGCATCCAGGAAAGCCCAGTGTTCGACGTAAGAATAAATGAGAGCGCCAAGAAGAAGATAGACCATAAAAGATATGGTCTGAAGCATGAGTGTTCGTTGACTCGGTGTGAGTTTGAAGCCTTTCTTAAACTTTTCTTTGTGAGCACCGTAGACGGTGATGCACATGACAAATGTGATGCCGATGTAATTGATCGCAGCCATGATGGCGTAATAAAAGGCTTGTGTAAGAGCGTGTTGCGGGGAGATCTTGAATTGGTCCGTCGAAGCAGCAATAAGGAGTGCAATAAGAAGGAACCCGGACACAAAGAAACCAATGATCGTAATAGGTTGCGCAATCTCGAACCGTACTCGTTGGGCCATGTTGAGCAGGAGAGAGAAGTTTGCAATTAGGGCGGCGGCGAGCGAGATGGTATTGATGGCAATGAGCCTAACAAATCAAACTACGTTAGCTCCGTGCTCAAGAATGATTTGGGCACCAGAGGCTGTCTCACCAAGCTGGATCTGATACTTTGATGCCATATCCTTCAGAGCTTCCCGGCGGAACGTAGACCCTCCAGTTTTCGACCAATGCACATATACTGAGGGCATTTGCGATGGGGCCAAAAGTACCAGCTATGAGAGGACATGCTGTGGAAGCGAACCACCAGCGACTAGAATCGCGTCAGCTTGCAGTCTTGTAGGCGCGAGCGTTGTACCCGGTACCTTGGGTTCAGATATTCCTGGTCCTCCTCCGCAGCATACTCGAATTGATCCCTATACGGGTCCTGCTCATTGGCTTGTGCAGCCTCCTCAACAGGCCCGTCCAAGCCAGGGTCGTTCATGTCCGAGGACTAGGGGGAGCAAGGAAAGTTAGGTAAAATAGTCGAAGGAGGAGGAAGAACGACAACTACGGTCCCCGGATCGGCAAGGTGGAGAAGTGCATGGCGCCTTCTCGCCATGAGGTGGTAAGGTGTTTGAGCGTTCAACTTGGGGCCAAACAGAGGCGTGATATGACGTTCCTCGGTCGCGTGAAGTGCGCCAGCTGCCAAGAATCAGGGAAGTGGCAGGCGGCCCTGGCTCGCATCAGGCATGGCGCCCTGAAAGCTCCCACCAGTCTGGTGACCCCCTTAGCAGGGGCTCTGCCTTTCTGTTGATACAGTCAGTGTACAGCTGCTGATCGAGTTCGCCGTTGTATACATGTCATTGTCGGCGCACTGCCCTGCCAGATGTTGACGGACTTGACCGTCAGCAATTTGGAGTGGCCCTTGGCATCCGTTGAACCGAGTTTGCGAGCCAATGTACGAGCGTTTGTATGACGTAACTGGAAACGGGGTACGCCGGTGTTCAGTGGATGTTGTCAACAATCGAAGTATATCGAGGAAGGTAGTAGTCCGTCAACTTAAAATCAGTCTGTCTCTCGGAGGGGAGCGGCTTTGGATTTTTTTTACTTTTTCGGTTGGTCTTTCTTTGTTTTCCTCCCGCTCGTAACACCCAATTACTTCTGGCACTTTAACCCAGTTTTCCTCTGTGGCAGTTCGCGTCTTGCTCTTCTTTTTCTTTTTCTTTTTCTTTTTCCTTTTTATTCCGCTTAGAAATTGGAAGATGTTTGCTTTACTTCACCAGCATGGAGTTCAAACCATTTCTTTCTACCTACTTGCCTTCCTTGTTAACAGCGCCGTCGCAACCCCAGCGATTGGCCCAAAAAGCAACCTCAAACCCCACTCGACCAGTCGATCCTCAGTTAATGGAACTTTCATCTATGATTCCTTACATAATCGGACGCTATGTGTACCTGGTATCTGCGGCGCCGAATGTCCAACTCCTCCTTCTAAAAATGTTAGCATGGCTGTAAGGGTAAGATCTACTCTTTTCGATGCGGTAGCAACTCTCCCGAAGACCGGTACAAGAGACCTACGAGAGCGGATTCTTACACCTGTTCCAGGCATCTTTAATCGTCTAGAGTATTGTGCGGATTTGATGCAGAAAGCATGGAGGCTCAACACTTGGCTGGTCGATCCTGGTCGTCGTGGAGATGAGCTTCCTATCAGGCACAGCTCCATACGATACTCTGAGAACCACGACGCCCGTCTCACCGGTGCTTACGGTATCATAGGGGCGCGTGGGTGCACGTACGTCCTGATTGTATCTTCGCTGGGTGTCTTTGGCGCATACTTGAGGGAAACGCCACTTTTCGCAAACTGGTGGGGTACCCGCGGAGATCTTCCAATGGCAGTTATCCAACAGCTTGGCAACGGAAATCAGTATGAGAACCAGTGGCATGACGGACTAGCACTATTAAGTGAGCCAGGAAAGCTTCTGGGCCCAGGCACACGCCCAGTGGCTTTCGTATTTACACCTCGTAGAAACGGGTCCCCCACTGAGGTTTTGTACAAGGAGAGGGCAGATGTGGTTGCAGCAGCTATAAATCTGCTCGTTCCTCATGCACTGTACCCTGTGATGATAGGATACTCGTTGGATCAACCCTCAGAGCCCGTCCCTATCGTAGAATACGACCGACTTGATGGGTCCAACGGCCGTCGTACGAATGGAAGATGGAGAGTGTGGTTTGAAGATGATGCGATTGGAGAAGGAGAGATCTGTTAGAAGAGTATCACTCCTCCAGGCGAAGTGGGTGAGGTAACTACAACTTATTCGCGAGGAATGATAGACGACCTATTATGGTATCGGCAGAGATCAAGAGAAGAGAAGAAGCTTGAATTCGTGAAAGATGGGCTATGAGCTGCTTATATACATGGCTGCTACCGATGGATGCTGCTGCCGAACCTCTCAAGCCACTTCCGAACCTCACTAATGCTGCTTCCGAACCTCCATCTGTTACTTCCGTAACAATATACCGCCCTTTTTAAAAAAGCTCACTGCCTTTAGTGAGTTTAAATGTGGTGATTAATAAAGTCGTTTCTTCTTCTTTAAAGTAGCGCCGGTCGGTTTTCTTGGGTGTACGGTATTATATTTTTTATAAAGGTTTTTATTGATCTAATTTTTTAGTGTCTAGCGGTTATACTCTGTGCCGTATCTTTTTTATTTTATAAGGTATTTTATAGCTATTTTCTTACCGTGATGTTATAAACAGCGATTAAATAATTATTTAACAGTAAATACGTCCTTTTTTAGTTATATAACTTTAGGATGTTTAAGTCTTAGGTGATTATATGGATCATCCGTTGGTGATATTATAGGTTTAAGATACGTGATGGATATAATAAGGTGTATTTATTAGGTTTTAGGAATATTAAGTTTATAAACTACCTTTTTAACAGTTTTTTTTATTATTATGGGGCCGACGCGCTGTTACTTAAACTTAATAAAAGCGCCGGGGATTTTGTAGCCTTTATACAACTTAATATAAATATAATCTTCTGTGTTAAATATTAATGGGATATACTATTTGTTATATTATTATTTTATGGCGGTTTTAGTAAAAGTAATAACATCTGTGGCTTCTTAACATGTGTGTAATTATATCTTAATAAAAGTGTTTATATTAGTAAGATGGTGAGAGGTGATATTATTAAAACCTTTATTTAATCGCCGCTTATATATAACTTTATTAAGAGAGAGGCCTATGGACTTATTTAAATTATTATTATAAGATTAAGCTATCACAGAAAATATAAAGACTGTTGAGAATATGCAGTTCAGTAGGACAACGTGAGTTGGGTGGTTATCCGTAACGGGATTAGTGTGTGGAGCACCGCGGAAACAAAACTCATCCCTTTCTCCCAACGTATAACAAGACTGTATCTATTAACTTATTAGCTAGCACATCAGTAAGCAACACAGTTGGTAGTTCCTTTTACAGCAGTGTATCACACGTAATTCCAGGTGATTTTACTTCTTTTTCTGCGTCCTTTAACAATCCCACAGTGTTTATAACTTATTTTAACAGGTTATAAGCCCAGGTTAACAGAAAAGACTTATCTAAAGCTGTAATTATATTATAATCTGTCGTAAAATTATTTTCTGTAAAAAGACGTTTTTAATCCGTCTGTCCTAAAAAGATATTAATAATTAAAAAATATCACTGTCTTTTTTACCGCCGTGTACAGGAAGCCTTTTTATTAAGAGTACACGTAAGTCATGAAAGGACGTAAATAATTAATTAAATTTAATTATTAGTTATTCCGGAAGAGAAGATTTCTGATAATTTTTTTAATTTTACTAAAAAAATATATTCTTAACACCTTATTTACTTAAGCTGAGAGAGGATAATCTCAGTATTAATTTTATTAACTTTATTTTTTACTTTATCTTATCTTATTTAATTTTTTTACAGACTGAATATTAAATAATATTATATTTAAATCCATAAGTCTGAAATAACTTATATAAACCCTCACTTAAGAAAACCATAAGAAATAGTTCTAAATAATAAGAATATAGTTATAAAGTAAAGAAATAAGTTGGGTTATTACCTCAGACTACCTTATTACAGACACCACCACTCTTACCTTCTTAAACTTAAACACGTCTGTTGATTTTGTGAACTTATTATAACATTTTTTAGTTTTCTAAAAGATAGATATATAAGCTTTTTACTAAATAACTATCTGTGTATTTAAAAATAATAGGCTTCTTATTTAAGAATATAAAAGAGTAAGAAATACCTGGTAAGAACTGAAAAAGAAGTATCAGAATAAGCTAAAAATAACCGGTAAACAGCTGTTAAGTGAATATATTAACTATAAGATACCTAACGGCGTTTTAATTAGCGTAATATAGGCGTATCTCTTAAACCTGTTAAAAAGGATTGCCTTAATAATATCAAAAATGTTTAAGTTACAGAGACTGAAAAGAAAAGTTTAACAGCTACTGTCAGTTTTACCTAAATCATACTTAAATATTCATAATATAATTAACAGCTAACCCTTTTTATCTTTAAAGGATATTCTTACCATCCTGATAAAAAAAAAGGCTTAAAAGAAGAGTTTAAATACAGTTATATTCGCCGGATAATTAAAAAAAAGAAACAGAAAAACCAGACCCCTGTTTAAATCTTATCTTATATATAAAAAACAGTATTCACTGAAGGAATACCTTTTTTTTCCTGTTATATAAAAATACGCTAAAAATAAGATTTAAACATATAAAACTAACAGGAAATAATCACCTAAAAAGAGAAGATTAAACAGCTTTAATAAACTTAGATCTCTTATTAAGAAGCTTTCTGTTAAAATAAAAAGTTTAAAAGAAAACAGCTAAAAGTTAAAGTAACATAAGGTATATACTGCTTAAGATATCACCTCTTCATAATCCTTATCTTCGTCTAAGTATAATAGTCTAACTAAAAATAAGGACTATAAGACTGCAGAATCTGCACAAATCACGTAAGCTAAAGGTAAGCTTTTATTAACTTAATAAATACTTAACTCCTGCGCCTTAGTTTATATAACTGATAACTTTTATCTTTTTAAAAGATCATTAGTTAATATCCTAAAAAGATGAATTAAAATTAACAGTGGATATTTTTTCTCAGAGAAAATAGGGAATATAATAATACAGAATAATAAAGGAAATTAAATTATCTTATATATTTTATTTATACCGAAACTAAAAGTTAATCTGTTATCCAGACGAAAACTGTGTTAAGATTTTAATTTAATTAGTTTAATACTGCCAAAAGCCTTCACTATTATTAATCAGAATCACAAACCAGTTCTTACAACTAAAGTCTAAGAAGGAGTTTATGTTGTACAGAAAATTCTGAATTAACTTAGTGAAAGAGCTCATATATGCCAAATGCTATGCGAAAGGCACACTTCTTGTGATGTGGCTGCGCCTGCCGTGGGTGATGAAATAAGTGAAAGATCTCGGATACTCTGATTCGGACTACGCAATGGACAAGACGAACAGGATATCTGTGTTAGGAAATGTGTTTCTTCTTACTGGAGGACCAATTTCTTGGATGAGTAAGAAACAGAAGTCGGTAGCCACATCAACAATGGAAGCGGAGTATATGGCCATGTGCAGATGTGCCAAACAGTCTCAGTGAATTACACAAGTCCTCAAAGATATGGACAGAGGATATCTAATTGGGTCGACCCCTTCTCAACCCACTGTGAAAGAAAGTCAAAGATTTGCTCTCAGTTCTTTTATTAAAGCAACAGTGGGGTTATGAGGAGACAATCAGACTGCACTTACTCTGATTAAAAATGCACACATCCATAAAAGATCCAAACATATTAATGTGGCTTACTACTTTATTTAAATATTATAAAAAATAAGAAAGATTACTGTTAATTTTGTTTTTAGTTCCGAAATAATCACAGACGGACTGACTAAACCTTTAGTTAGTAACGGGTTTTAGAAGTTTATTTAACAACTTAGGTTAACAGAATATTAACCTCCTAATCTGAGAAGAAGTGTTAAGAATATACAGTTCAGTAGGATAACATGAGTTGGGTGGTTATCCGTAACAGGATTAATATATGAAACACCGCGGAAACAAAACTCATCCTTTTCTCCTAACGTATAACAAGACTGTATTTATCAACTCACTAACTAGCACATCAGCAAGTAACACAGTTGGCAGTTCCTTTTACAGCAGTGCATCGCACGTAATTTCAGGTGACTCTACTTCCCTTTCTGCGTCCTCCGACGATCCCACAGTGCTCGTAACTTGTTTTAACAAATAATATATTTTTTTAGATGATTAATTTTAGTGGTTTTTTTATAAGATTTTTAGTTAATACGGTATTAAAAAAAGAATAAACTGTGATACTTAATTTATTATAAAAAAATCTTTTATTTTTACTAAAATAAACACTTTTTTTAAAGATTTTAATTACTGTTTTTTAATCAGATGTTTATATTTTATATTATTTTATAGTACCATCCACATAACTAAGAAATAT
>JAGFVP010000082.1:0-107369 GCA_021031095.1 Bathelium albidoporum
ATTATTAATAAGACACTAAAATTTTATAAGACAGATTTTATTTTTATTTTAATAATATTATCTTTCTAATTTATGATTTACTGTGGTGATATTTTTTAAAAAGACTTTTTCTATTAAAATAATAATTTAAATCTTTTTAATAAATAACATACAGTTTCCTTATTCACCTGTTTATATTTTTTAGGATTTCTTATAGTTACTTTAACAGAATAATATTATATAATCACTTATATCACAGATATAACTGTTAAGTTAACTTATAGTGAATAAACAGTTATAACTGTGAAAGGTTTTAATAATTCCGTAATAAACTAAAAAACACATTAGGCCTTAATATAAATTACAGGGAAAACGGATAATTTAGTCTGGTTTTATAATAACACCTTTAAAAATAAGATTAAAAGTATACACTTAAAATATAATAAACGTGAACTTTTTATTATGATTTAAGTGGTACACTTTTTTTTTTAAAACAGGTATTAGGTTAAGAATATTATATTACTTATATCATACCTCACATAAAAAATATTACTTAAGTGAGTTATAGATTACCTACGCCTTAAACTAGGATTTTAAGACCTTTAAGTTATTATATTTAATTCTTATTAGGGAGGAGAAATAAAAGTGGTTATTATATTAATTATTAATATGTTTAGTATTAGATTTCTTAAAACACCAGCCCGTATTAATATTATATCCTTTTATGTTAAGATGTTACTAATTTTTATCAGAAATACCTAATTTATTAATAATCTTAAACATCACGGTAGTTTATTTTACTGAATTCTGTGAAAACTCTGTATAAATAATTTTATTATTAATATTTATAACTAAAAACTGTGACTGGATATTTCCTTAATTTTACCTAATAATATTAAACACGAAACAGCACAGTGATTTTATAAACACGGTTAGGAACTAAAAATTATTTATAGGTTTTACCGTACCGTAGGTTATAAAATAAGTGATTATTATATATCTAAAACCGTAAAAAAATAATTTATTAAGTGCTGTGTGTGTTATATATTAAAATATTACGTGAAGACTTACTTAAATAAAAAAATAAACCCATACCGTGTATACAGTAAGAACAGTTATATTCAGAAAGACTGCCTTAATAACCTAGATCTAATTTTTTTTTTTATATAAATATTTTTTACTATCACATTTCGTTTATAATTCACGGATGAACTCACACCGCCGCTAGAACTATTATTATTTATTTATATTATCACACCGCTGTTAATATTAAAGATTATAACTAAAAAACTCTTAAACCTCACAGCCTAAATCCGTGTTATAAACTAAATAATAAAAAAAAATCCTATTATTATAAAACTTATTATAAAATCTTTATATAACATAAAATATATTATTAAGGTATTACAGAAAAGAATAATTAATACTAATAATATCATTTTATTTATAAATTAACTTAAATATAAACTTAAATTATATTAGATTATATTAAATATATTTCACACCGTGATTATTTTATTTAACAGTAAATAAAAATAACAGCCAGATAACACTAATAACACTGGAAATTCAGCTTAAAAGACTAAAAATAAAAATAAGGATCTTAATACAGTTTAGGACTTTAAAAATACTGATAAACCTGTTTAAGTTACAGATATTTAACTTATGAAAGTGAATTTTATTAAATTAAAAAATAATGTTATTTATATAGTTATAACTTACACAGTAAAAACTATAAGTGATAAGTAACAGAAGGGATATAATTTTAACACTACCCACACTAAAAAAACAGTGTTATTATAAGATAAACCAAAAAACACTCCCTTAATATCACACCACAGACTGATTATCTCAGTTAATAAACTTATTATATAATATAAAACAGAACACCCTAAGACAGTTATTAAAACCAGTGATAAATTAGTTTTACTCCTAGTTTTAACCTAAAATATCACTCCCGTCACTCCCAAAATTAATAAGAAAATCTTAAGGAATAAAATTAAAAAACTAACTACAGCCCTAATTAAGAAACTTATCACGGAACCCTTAATAGTTATACTAAACTACCTTTAAAAATTAATTTTAAAGTAAAAAGTTAAACAGTGTGAAGATTAAAACACGGTACGTAAGGATTTTAACAACTTAAGGTAATAAGATATTAAACATAAAAACCCTGATAAAAAGAAATAGTAAAAAAAACAGATGGCTGTTATATAAACTAAAAAAAAATACTAAATAAAATAATACGGGTATAAATAATAAAGAATTAAGAGAAATAAATCATAATAAAAATTTACTTCCTAAGGTTATATTCACTTCACTAATAACTTAACAAGTATTTTTTATGTATTATATAATCCAAGCTACAGACAGCTTGTTTTTTAAGAAGGGTAATTATTACGGCAAAAGCGCACGTGGGCCTTGTCTGGCACGTGACAGCCCACTATTTACGCCGCTCTTCCTCCACACCTTCACCTTCTCTTAGATAGTTCAGTTACAGATTCACTTTGCACTTCACCACTTGTGTCCTCAGTCCTCAGGCTTCCTAATATATGGTTTCACTCCTATACAGAACGCCTACTGTAAGTGATTATCCCACTGAAACCACTGTCTAAGAAGGGAGACTCTGACAGATCATGGGAGCAGTCTCCTTCGTATCTTGGGTAGGCGTGATGGTTGCGTGGGTAATCGGTTATGCCATTGGCGACCGAGTACCTCTACGAGCAGCTCGGCACAACCAGCGCATATGGCATCCTGAATACCGACTATTCAATCTCATCTTGCCCGCATTGTGCATCCCCATCGGTCTTGGACTCTATGGCGCAGCATTACAGTTCGTGTCACGTACCTAACTTTCCTCGGCGTCTTCATAGCTCTGATGGGTTTTCAGGTATCGTTTACACTACATCGTCCTCGCGCTTGCCCAGTTTCTGGTACAATTCAGTTCCCAGTTGAGTATTCCGATCTGTGTCAATTACGTGACAGAAGTCTTTGTAAGTTCCCCAGTCGAAGTTGCTGTTGCGATGCATGGTTGGAGGCTTTATCTAGGGGTCGCTCTCCCTTTTATCACCGAGCACTGGATCAATACAGTCGGTCCGGGCTGGTGTTTCGGGACAGCAGCTTTCATAACGGTTATAGGCGGCTTGTGGATGACTTTGGTCGCATGCAACGGTATTGCGTTGCGGAAGTTGCAACCTGTTAAAAATCTAGCTGACGCTGAAGATAATACCGTTGTCTAACAGTCTCAAAATCTTATGATTTCTATTCAAAATTGTTCTAGGCTTAGCATACTGTAACGACCAGTGACATCAGAAGGTCAATCGTTGCATATCTCATTCGCGTGGCACAGCCCAGTGGGCTTCAAACAGAAAAGGTCGCCATACAAAGCCTTTAAAGTGAGCAAAGTAATTGAAGGCTTATTTAGCTCACCACAGAGGAATTGAGCCGCGCGAGCAGAGACTTACCGACCTGGGTGCTACAGCAATTGATCCAAAGCAGACTGAAAATTTCTGAAACTCCAACAGTGCTTGTCGCCCATCGCGAAATCTACCGATGGGCCTTTGTTGAATCGAACGGAAACAGAAGAATGTTTGGCTATTAGGGTATTGCCAAATTGTTGTCCCAATCCAAGTTTCCAAGCAAAACCGGCATTGAAGCTGTCAACGAAATTTTAGCCAGATACAGAGATATTGCGTGCTCAGTGGCCGAGGAACATAACGAAGGGGCTGCGTTTGTCAGCTATCGAGACAGGGGATCTAAGTATAAAGAAATGAGAACTGCATTGCGATCTTGGGGCGCGGAATCGAGTTACCTGAGAGACGATAAATGGAAGCCCTTCTGGAGAGCCTTCTTAATCGCCTTGAACAAGCGTCTTCCAGACGACCTTGATGACAACTACAGTATAAACCGCCACGATATTGAACAGTTTCTCGGCAGAACATGACCTGGATACTGACGTTGAAGTACAACCCCAAGGAAGCCGAAGAACCGATATTCGTCTCCCAAGCCAGCAGGGGAGTTATTATAAATTACGCATAGAGGAACAAAATGATGAAGAAAACCAAACTAACCAATTTGCGGAGTGAGTACCACAACCACGGTCAAGACCACCAAAGACTATTACCAGGGCTAGCATGGAGCAGACAGCCATGCTCCAGCTTTTGTGCCCTATGGCTAGGGTCGACTTCAGTGGGAATCCATGATCGTCAAGCACGGCATATGCAACATACTACGGATGGCCTGAGGTTGTTGCTGCTTTTCTCGAACTGGACTTCGACCCTAATCATGCCTCTGTATTGGGAGAGACAGCATTGCAATACGCAACGGCACAAATAAACTACTCAATAGCCAAGTTTCTTATGTCTCAAGCTGCACTGCCGAACGAGTACGAAAATTTTGGCCGGACTCCCCTGTTCATAGCGATCATCGTCAAAGTCGGAGGTACTGTCTCACTGCTCTTGAAGAAGAAGATATCTCTGTCGACCCCGGAAAGAAAATGGCAGAAATCCACTTGCCATTGCTTCGAGACTTAGAGGTGTTGAGATTGTGGCAATGTTAGTCCGCTCTAGGGCTTTGGAATTAGCTGATTTGCAAGACGAGAACGGTAGGACTGCAATCTGGTATGACTACTTACCTTCGGAACCTCTCATCCAAACAGTCTTAATTCATCAGGTCTGACACCCCAAGTGAACCGTCAGGCCAGGAAGGGAAGCGGTGAGATGGCATGGACAATCGCGACGAGCTCGATCCTGGTGGTGGCGACTTGGCTTGGCTGTTCCGGAACGTCGGACCACTTGTAGCTGACGGTCGGGGTGGTGAGGAAGTAATCGATTCGGAGCCTTCTAGTAAATTAGCAATGCTCAAGGATTCTGCGGGAGATACCAAACCTCCGTCACTAAAAGATTCCAGTGTTGAGCCAAGTTAGGACGAGGAACTTTCGGTGGTATCTGGAGATAACTATTTGCAGGGTCTATGGCGAATTTTATGTTATGAATGAAACCAATCCCCTTTTTTCTTTTTTTCTTCTAAACCACGTCCGTGTCTAAGCCGAATTCCGAATTCCACTGTCCAATATCGCATCTCTTAGCCACAGAGCAAGCTCGGATTTGGTTATTGCGCGCCACAGTTGCTCCATTCTAGAAGTCAATATCTTCGAGTTCGCCAAAGCCCAGCAGCTGAAATGCGGTGATAGCATAGTTAAAAGCCTGCCATCAAAGGTCGATAACTTAGGTCGATATTGGATACGGATATCAAACCTTTCGTTGTCATGTGGAGCCAGCTATTCAATCATCTTAAGAGACCTTCTAGTTTGTGGGGGAAGTGGTATAGGCGAACCACCATCAATTTATCCGACGCTAGCTAAAGTACAATCATAACCTCGTGCCATGAAGTATCAATGTGCAATCCACCGCCACCCGAGTATAGGGAACAAGATGTTGCATCGAAAGGGGTCAAGGGGAAGAAAGTTGGGCAACGTGTCGTGCACAAAACACCTTCGGACCCGGAGGGTATTTCGATCTCAACCCCCCTTCCTCACTCAAGCCAACCTCCATGATTTTCGCCGACCCGCAGAATTGGAGTTATAGAAGTATTCATTACCAGGCTTTCTTCGCAGTCTCTCCTTCGTTTCCTCCACTTTCCGAAACCGAGAACAACCACACTCCTCATCTACCAACTCGCTGACCGGTCAACGACTTTCGCCGGTAGCGCCTGCCCACAGCACGCGCACTTCCGCTGAGGAGTGCTGTCCTACAACTCCTCCTTGACCCGATCCGTCGCACTCGAGTACGCGTTGGCGACCTTGTCTGTCACCTTGGCGCCATCTTTAAGTGCCGTCCTAGTACCCCGCGCAGCGCTCGACCGCGCAGCTTCCGCTGCGGACTTGGCACTGGCAGCGGCACCGGAGGGAGCAAGACCGACTTGCTCCTTGGCCCAGATGAACCAGTCGTTGACGGTGTCGCGGAGATCAGCGCCATAGAGGCTGGCATCATCAGAGGCGCGCGCAAACTGGTTGCCCGCCGAGCTGGTTGCCGCGCCGAGGGATGCAGATGCGGAGGATGCGGCAGACGAGTAGTCCGCAAGGAGCTTGCTACGGTTCTTACGGGCGAGAGCGATCAGCTCGTTGCGCTTGGTACCTTGGGGGACCTTAATCCCGTTGGCATCGCACCACTCCTTGAGCTGAGAGTCAGACCAAGCGTCGAGCAGGGCGTCGGTGAGGGTCTGGTGCGCGGCCGAGGCGGAGTCCGAGACGGAGGCGAGCGCGGCCTGGTATTGCTGCGAGGCGATACGGGCGTTGCGGCGCACGGAAGCGATGAGTTTGTCGCGTTGAGAGGGCTGGGGTACGGGGACGCCACGCTCGTCGAGCCAGCGCTTGAGGTCTGACTCGGACCAGTTCTGGTAGATCCAGTCACCTGGGTAAGAAGCAGCCTCGCCGGCCTTGTCGGCAGCTTTGGAATAGTTCTCGCGGACGGTCTTCAGGAGGGAATCCCGGGTGCGGGGAGTAGGGTTCGGGATTTGGTGGTAGTCAAGGAAGGCTTTGAGTTGGGAGTCGGTCCAGCTGCGTGGTTGTCATGTTAGCCAAAAGGCAATAGGGAAAGAAAAGCAGGGTTATATGGAAGGGCATACGTATCAAAGATCCAGTCCTTCACATGGCTATAAGCATCCGTGGCTTGGTCACCGGTCTCCTGCCAAGACTGCTGGACTTGGCTGATGAGACTCTCCTTGTTCTGTTCAGTGCCCTTCTTCACCTCCTTGCCTCTGCTGGTGAGGTAGGATTGCAGGCGATTTGTATCCCAGCTTTGATAAGGAGTAGCGACGTTGGCGTCCCAGTTTTCTTTCACCAGGTTTTCAAGTTCCTTACGATCTGCAGGCTGTGGGTAGGGGACGTCATGGTCGGAAAGCCAGCGCTCGAGTTCAGTCTGGTGCCATTTGTTGTATGCTAATGACGAACATAAGTATCGAAGCGAGGACAGTGAAGCACACTTAAGAAAACAAACGCGTTCCAAGGTCGGTCCCAGTAGGAAGATCGGCACATGGACAGTAGCAGGCCGGCGGTTCTGGACAGCTTTGGTCTATGAAGCCCCCAAGAGAGCTCCATAAGCATCCAGAACAAACCGAAAAGCTGCAGAAGATGAGGAAGACTTACCGGCTTTGGCAAACCAGGTGCTGGCAACTGCTCCATCAGCCGCAAGGGCCACCACGAGGGCAGAGAGAAAGGAGATCCTCATTGTAAGCAAAGTCTATGGGTCAAGGTAAAAAGTGTGATGCGAGTCAAACGGCTGTGCAGAGAAGGCTAGGGCGCGTGGCAGAGATGCAGGGCAGAGAGAGATGTCAGGTAGAGCGATGATCTGGGGAAGCTTGGGTGGCGTGGTGGGTGGTGATGATGGGAGAAGCAAGCAAGCAAGCAAGCAAGCACAGGCAGTCGGACGAGGGTGCGAGGATGTGGGGGAAAGCGAGTTCGCCATGGAAACGGGCGCGTCGTGCTGGCTCATGCCTAAACCGCATTTCGCATCTTCTCCTACTCGCTACCTACGTCATCGCGCCTCACGCCCTTCCCTGCCAAGGCCTCATTTGCGCGCAAATCGTCGATGGGCAGAGCAAGTCGACCACGGCTCGCGAAAGGCAGCCGCCAAGCCTTGTACTGACGCTGGGCAGGAGAGCGCGATATATCTAGCCAGCTCATCCCTCGCGCTGACAGCTTCCGTTCGAATGCTCGGGGTCAACCACCTGTGCCTCTACTCATTATATGGGACCTTCCTGAGTCCAGCGCATGGCACTAGGTAAGTCGCGACGATCCGGCTCCGAAGTCTCCGACGGCGACCAGGGCCGCGCAGATCCCTGACCTCTGTGATGGGAAACCTGGGAAAGTCCGTCATCGCCATCTCGTCCGCCCCAACCAATCTCGCCCATTTCCTGCTTTTTTGCTGCCCGGGGTTGATTCGGCTCTGGTCAGTGGTCAGCACCTATGGACCCGCCTACCCGGCCCATTGCGGGCGCAGAATAAGCCCATCTGAGGGCTTTTCGGGCCTCCTTTGTCGCGCTGTGCGTCCTGTATCGGGATGACGCTTGTTTGGATGGCGACTGGCGGCTCGAGCATCGGAGTCTCGCGCTTGCCTGGTACCTCTGCTTAAGTCGTGCACCAGGCGCCATCATGCTGCCATTCACCGCGCGAGCATCTCCCTGCCGCTCTCTGACTTTAGATCCATCTGCATTGATTACAGTGAAACGCCACTAGCTGCCTTCTTCTACATCTTTTCCTTCTTGTTGATAACCTGCGTCAGAGCATCTCTTGCGATCCAGATCTTCACATTCCCAGTACAGACATCAGTGACCAGTCGTTTCCCGAGCGAAAGCTTCGATCTGTCGTCAGATCTCGATCTACCTTACCCAAGACCACGTCGTAGTGACCGAACCATCACGCAAGATGGCACCAGTTATCTGGGGACTCGACCTTTCAGAGATGAAGTGGAGCAAGTTCAAGGGTAGTTACATGTGGAATGGCGAATGGCATTTACGACGAACCAAATTCATCATTTACCAGCTGGCTATGATCACCACAGTTGTGTCCGAGTCACTCGGAACCGATGCTCTGTCAGGTACGCTATTCAGATCTCCTACCCAACCAGATCGTTTGATTGACGATGCTCCCACAGATTACGTTCAACAAGAGGATCATTTGTCGCACAGAGGATATACCCAATACAACAACGACTTTGTTGGAATTGCCTCGTACAACATCTTCAACGGCATTTATGTTGCCACCATTTTTGGTGGCGGCTTCTTCTTCGACCTCTTCTGGCCAGCACGTGCTGAGAGTCACTCTGTAAGAGTCGCTTGGAAAGTCTGCGGCATCTTGGCATGTCTCTCCACTTGTGCCACTGCTATTGCTATGACGTACATTGTCTTCACCGGACATGCCACGATACCTGGACACGTACCAGCGGACGTTCTAGCCGGATTGCCTAAAACAAAAGATGCACCTCTAAGGTATAGAGACGGTGGCAGAGCAGTAGCCAGTGCGATCTTCCTCTGGCCAGGTCTCGTTTTCACTATTGCAAGGCAAGTTTGCGGAGTCAACATATTCATTCGGAAATTAGCTAACATGCACGATTCTCAGTACCATCCTCCTCTGGTTTGCCAATAATCACAACGAAGTCTATGGTGCCGAGGCCACTCACGTCCGTAAACAGCAAGAACATGAGAAGCACGATCTTGAGGCCCAAAGAGATGGACCAGCTGTTGAAGGCACAACACCGCAAGTGAACGGCGATACAAACGGTGCTGCATCTCAACCACAAGTCAACGGAAACTATGAGCCAAAGCCAGAGCACGTCCCTACCCCGGCCCATGGGAATGGTCCTGTACAGAATTCAGCACAAGGCAGTGGTGGCACATACACTGGTACCTGAGAAGAACCTTGGGATATTGTTTTATTCTTCGTTGTTCATTGTTGGGTCTTACATATTTCAATATTCCTGGCGGCTTGGGGAAAACGTTGGATAGATACCTATAAATTGAGTGGGTGCTGTTGGCATTGTTGGGGTTACAGGCTTGGGTCCTCTTGGGGATATTATCGCTTCAAAAGTATTTTCGCGTTAGACCTTATTCGGTTTCTCGAACTTGAATTCCTCCAAGAAACTGTCCTGGAGGTTTTTCTATGAAACAAGACCAGATACCTCATAATTCTGTTCAGACCGCTTATGACGTTCTTTGACTTGAACTGCTTTGAAGAAATTTGGTAAAGGACATGACATGCGATATTAGCTTATGCGTACCTGGGCAGCTGCTGAACTTAAGATAAGCATTGCTGGCTCTCCTCGATTTGGAGATTGGAATCGGCAGCTCCCTAAATGCAAGAGCCATATGGATTCAGAGATGTTGGATTTCCAATCAATAAAGTAGTCCACGGGATTGTCCATCCCATTAGCCAGGGGACGTTAAAAGGAGTGATGGAGATATGTAGCTTGTCAGACCGAAGACTGCTCCAACCAGATTTTGAGCTTTAAGTATATCAAATATTTGGTGCACCATGGACAACGGCGCCGCTTCTTTGCGAACCTGAGGCAAGACGGTGCGCCACATCGGCTTGTTCTATGCAGCGATAGTTATCCACATCCAACGCATAGTATTAAGTCCTTGAACCTATCGGTGCCAGGTACCAAAGGTTCGGGGAGGCAAAGACGTATGCACAATAAAGATGCCATCGCTTTTGACTTCAGTGGAACGATGACGGGGGCCAGGACGTATCGTTTCATACCAGCCATTTCATTGTCAGTGGACGGCTGAAGCGCATCCATCGATCATCAAGCCTGAGGAGGCAACAGTGTGACTGAGTTACCATAGTTTCAACATAAGCATATTCGTCCATGTACGGAATAATTTCGGGCCCGCCATTCAATGCCTAAGTCTTCCCGCCACCTATCTGTTTTTAAGCTGAGACCGTTCCAGCAGGCCAGACGCACCTTGGCATCTGTCCGTATCATTGTAATTAGATTTTAGGTTTTTTAATACATTTAAAAGTTTAAACACGTATTATCACTGACTAATAGTTCCGTAAGGTCCTTCTTAATATTCTAGTGGTGGACGGAAGCCTTGTAAAAAAGTTAGAGATCACGTGGAAGACCAATGTTGAGCGTGTCAAAATCGACATTATTAACGTCGAACATGTCAAAGTAGACCAGGGGAACTGTACGTATATGAAAACCAGCGAAGTCCATTCAACTTAAACTGTGTTTAATCTCATATCTTATTCTTGTTTTAAATTTACAGTAAACAGGGTATCCCCGTGCCGCAGAAATATTACGTCGAACGTGACAAAACTTCACCTAGAATTGTTGTTGCTATGTAGACTTCTTACCTTCGGTTCGTGCCATCCACGCAGCTCTGCACGACGGACTAGTACGGCTGTCTGCAAAACGTAATGTTCTCCATTGGTTACAACAACTATCGTTGTCTTTTGCGATCATCCTCATTGCGCAGGCTCTCCACGTCAGAATCTCACCATCCGTGCAGATCATTGATAAGCTTAATCTACTCAATTGGTTGTTATCATTGTTTCTATTATACACTATTTCTGTACCAGCATTTGACCAATCATGTGAGGCATAAATAAGTGGAATCTGATCACCGATAGTAAGGATCTTATCGTGACAGTTGCTCTTTGCAGAATGACCTACAGTCAACCCCGCAAGAATTCACCTTCCGAAATGTTGTTCTCACGAGCGTGGGATATTTTTAGCCGCATTCAGCACTACAAGAAGCGCCTGTACTCCGAAGTGGGGAGTCGCCAGTTCATCTCGTCTTCTCTCAAGCGGCTTCGTTACAAACATTCCAATTCAGCTGTTAAGTTCACTTCTTAGTCTTTGGAATTTGAACCAGCATCAGCAGTCATGACTCAAGCGACTACACCGTCAGCAGTCATGACTCAAGCGACTACATCGTCAGCAAACTCGACCGTTGCACCGAAAGATCTCGACGCCAAACTCCGTACTCAACCGTGGAAGAACATTGTCGGGAAGGAAAGAGAGCAAGCCAAGACCACACCATTAGTTCTGGATAACTTCAGTCCTGGTGACTCAGAAGGCTTCTTTACACAGTCTCTTTAACGCTACATGGTACTATGACGCTATCTATACTATCAGAATACTTTGCTAATATTCTCAGCGTGGTATCAGAAAAAACTGAGGTTTGGAAAAATGGTTGGGTAATCTGTTAGCCATATAACCGTCGCTCTCAAGACTGAGTTGCTTCCGTCCGTAGAACAAACATGATAAAACTTCTTTACCTTCCTTTCTCGGCATGTGAGATATATTATTCAGGTATTGGTTCATTTTGTGGTGATTACCTAGTTGAAGCTGTGTATACATAAGTCAAGATTCGAATTGGGATAAGCCGTGAGCTTGTACGGAGTTCGGAAGGATTGCGTCACCTCCCAGGCTGGCATTATATAGGTATTGAGGAAGGTGCATCCTAGGCCCCGCTCTAAATTTTCATAGCCATCTTCATCTGAGACACGACATTTGACCTGAACTATTTATCTATCATCAAGACGACGCTATGAGAGACTGCATGGCAACGTTTAAATACTTTCAATGGTCCCCGCTTTTCGAGCATGAAAAGCCATATGAGATTTTAATCGACATACCCAAGGATTCACCTGATCAGCGTCGCTCCAATATGTCTTTTAAATTTTCTGATCGGCAGCAACTCGTTCGAAGTGTACGTGGCAAGGAGACCACCTTTAGTCTTGATGACCACGGTTTTACTTTTCGCTCTCATCCTGTTGCGTTCAATGATTGGAAAAATAAGGAGCTAGTTGTACGCGAGTATCTGCCACAGATCGAACAATTAGTTCGCAATGAAGTGGAAAGAGCTGACAGAGTATTCATCTACGATTGGAGAGTATGCTGTTTCTAAATACAACCTTGCGTTCCGAGTCAAGAAGGTATCCATTGACCAGCAAACACAACAGATCAGAAGCAGCTCAAAAGTGTTTCCAGAGACGATGAATTTGAAGGATCCTACAGAAGAATTGCATCCTGCTACGCAGCCACATGTTGGTACGTCGAGACATTCGAGAAATATGCAGACACTAAATCTCTCTAGACTGCAGTCACTACGGATGCAAACTTCTGCTCCAATATCATTTGCCAGAAGAAGCCGAGGAGCTATTGAAGAAGAGAGTGCGCATAGTAAAGTAAGCGCAAGCGTCAAATCGCTCGCTCCGGAGCGCGCTAATCATGCAGCGTCTGGCGGCCACTGAGAACCGTGAAAAATTGGCCACTTGCCCTATGTGACGGTCGTACCGTCGAAATGCACGACCTCATATCTGCTGATCGGGTTAGGAGAGAGTTTATTGCCGAAGGCCTATGGTCGCTGGAGAACCTGGCCAACGAATGGTATTATTGGCCAGATGAGACACCGGATGAAGTCATTCTTCTTAAGATAGCTGATTCAAGTGAAGATGTGCTTACAAGAAGTGGGTAAAAACCGGGTATCGAGGCTTCAATATGCTGAAAGAGTCCAGATTGTGTCCATGCTTCCTTCAGCTTAGGCCCAGAAGCAGAGACCTTCTCACGGGAAAGCATTGAAGTCAGGATTTTTGTATTCTCAGAGTGATCGATGCAATCTCTTGGCGCTGAGTAGACATGGATGAAGCTGATCACAAATACCGGCGTATCAGATTCCTAGGAATGGAGGCAGCTAATATCTCTCGACTAGCCATATCCTTTGCTCTTCGGAGTCATAGTTCCCCGCTGATTGCGCTTTCAATGCAAGTGCTTTTGTTAAAGCAAGATGTCTGCGGACAATATCTCCCCCAAGCTTGTCAGCCAACCATTTGTCATGCAGCAGAGCTTCGTGAGCCGACTCCATGGTGGGAGGTAGTGGTTGTTTGATTCCCAGTTCTAGACGCTGCTCTTCAGAAAGCTTTTCTGGATCGACTGTGGTCTGTAAGTCAAGTTGAGCTGCTCCGCTGTGAACTCACCAGTGCAATTTCTGATAGTGAGGGGAATTCTGTCACCCATGCCATTTAATCCTGATAAGATGGCAGCGGTGAGAAACAAGTATATCTGTGTGAAGCAATCTGCGAACCGCAGCTCCCAAAGACCGGGGCCCCTCTGACGAATCGGAACGTTTCTATTGTGCATACCCCATGACACATGGCTTCCTGCCGCTTGATGGTAGTGGTTAACATTAACTCTCTTATAACTGACGGGCAAAGGGAGCCCAAATGCGCAAATAGCGCACAGGTGCTGTAACAATCCAGCCAAAAAATGACTCTGAGTCTCGCCACTGATGGGCTGTATCGAAAGATTGACATGCACACCATTTGTGGCTGGCATCCACGGATGAAATGCAGCAAAGAGCGAATGCTTAGCGCAAATAATGCGGATGGTTTCCTTAGCCAGGACGTATGTATCTGCTGCCACCGTCGCATGCATCGGTGTCAAAGCAATCTCGAACTGATCCTGTAGACTCTCCGCCTGGTAGTGCTGCACAGTAATATCTGTATCTTCCAAAGATTCCACTATCTCATCCAGAACTGGCCCCAAAAGCTTGTTCAAAGTCCTTGAAGCCGACGCTTGATGAAGCCCACGCTGTAGAGGTCTGAGTTGGCCGTTTTCACTTCTTGTAAGGATGACAAATTCAATTTCCAAGCCGACTAGAATCTTGATGCCGCATTCTTCAGCTAGACAAACGGCTTTTGAGAGCGCCTGGCGTGGGCAAGTCGAACTCAAATACGGCCTGTCTAGTGTCGCTAATACTTGCTGATCTTGCCATTCACCGAAGAAGCAGAAGTTGCAAGCGTGTCGAGGATTCCATGGGCAGACATAGAGACCTTCGAAGTCGGGGACCAGGATTGATTGACCACCAATCATGGCTTGCCCATCGTCTTCAAATGGAGCTGTGCTATCGAGTAACCAAAGAAAGCTTGAAGGTACGCCGAGGTAGGCTTGAGCTTCGAGCAAATGTCTGTAATACCGAATTGTGAGCACTTTGCATCGTAACGTAGAAGAAAGATCTAGCCACATCAGTTCGATAAATCGGATCTGAGGATGGCGTTGGATGAAATTATTAAACTTGGATACCATCATTATCGCTGGACACTTTAATGTGGTCGATGAAAGTGAGAGTCTGAAGGATGCAGCGACCTCGTTTCCAAGACCCACTATACACGTGAATAGATCAGCTTCAGGACTTCCTGAATGGGTATCAGGCGTGCAGAATAGGCTAGCCACAGGCTTTCATCTCATTAGTAAACTCATCTCCGAGGCCAATGAACTCTAAATCTCGCTTCACATCGGACGCAGTAGGATGCTGTGACTAAGTCTGCCTTGAAAATTTTCTTGGCGGTTGGTCTCTCAGGATTGGTCAGTTCGTATCTCGCTTGAAAAAATGTCCGACTGAGACCGAGGTGTCAGTTTTCTTTTGATGCCGTTTTTGGTCTCCTGGAACTAAGCCTTTGCATTCTTTGACAATTGTGTCACGTTTGTTGCGTATGGCGATATCGCGTTGGCGAAATCAAGGCGAGAGCACTGACCAGCAGGTCAGAATGCCTAAAAATACGATGCTCTGTTACCTAATCGGAGACAATGTGCCCGTTGTGCCCGTCGTTGCCTCCATCAGGCAGACCAGCAATGCCTAAGTTCTGTCGAAGGGCGATTACTTCGATGAATGGACACAGATATCGAGACTTAATCCCTTCCCCTCGATTTCCTGTGACATCCAATGCACGACGCAGATCTCGTCGCCTGTTACGAGGAGATGGCTGTCGGAGGGTGCGTGCAACGTCAAGCACTTGGGCTGTAGGGCTGAGCACATCTCGTGGTAGGATGGAGGGCTCATCAACGTGCTCCAACCGACTTCCTGTACCGTACTAGCAATAGGCTTCTCTCATCATGCGTAGCATGTCCGCCTAAGTGAGTTCTTGTACTGACTCAAACAGGTGTCGTTTCAGGTTCACGGGATGGCGATTGAAGGAGAACCGTTCGGCCGCATTGCAGAACGCCTGCGACAATCAGCAAGGAAAAGTCGTCGCATATGTTCACGCCTCTATGGAATCGTTTCTCGCCGGGAAGGTAGCCATTGCCCCGATGACATATCCAATATGGGAAATTTCGCGAAGCTGACGACACCCTTCATAAGAGGTCGTCCTTCTAGAACACTTATCGAGGCGACTTGTAGCCATTTTGGCCCCGCGCATCCTGCAATTGGGTACATCGCTGAACGCCCCTGCACCGAAGGATGTCTACCACCTCCATTACAGACTCTGAATCACTTTTGCGACCTCAAGCATTGACCACGTATTCATGCCAACAGCCTTCAGATATCTTGTCTGTGTACAAGTGTATTCAGAGCTCTGCTCCAGTTCTCAACCCTCGCTCGAACGTATTCAGGATTACGATTTTCCGCTTTCAGCGAGGCTCGTGTTTGAGCATCATCCATACTTCCCCTGCAGTAGTGACATGTTCAAGAGGATAGCAGTATCAGTCGCGGATAAGAACCGATCACAGGTAGGCATTTCGTGTCCACATACAAATTTCCACTTTGTCAGACTCCGTTATTTCATTCGATTCGGCTGTATTGAATACGCCATGGAAAGCACTTTCGTCAACCCAGGAAAAACAATTCCATTCGAAGCAAACCATGTGCGTCTTGTTCTTCGTGTGTATGTCATTGCTGGCTTTGGTATCATCAATTTTGTTGCACATAAGGCACTTCAAGCTACCGCTCGCTTGCAATTTATCTCAAACAAGCGAATAGGTGTTGCACACCTTACAGGTTGGCTGAGCGGACCTGACATTTTCACAACGGCCTGGAGTATGAGAAGACCTTCTGGGGGAAGAGCTGCTATGACGCTGATGGTACTTGCTTTCGCCGTAAACAAGGCTGTGGATCTGTCGATCACTGGACTCGTGGTGCCGGGATTTCCACATCAGGCGAGCTGCTTCTTTCAGGCGCCCGGTTTAATCACTAGCACTGAAGGGCCTTACGTGGACGGCCGACCACCTCAGAGTTGGCAGTCTTTCGACGCGTCTTGGAATGCCCAGCGGACGAGCATCATCAATGGCGGCAAGAAAGGTATCTACAGAAAATTCGACAATAATGCATTCTTTTCGGCTACCGATGCGGATATCTTGACCACGTGGGACTGCAAAGCGACCTTCCCAAATCAAATATTCCCAGGAACGTTTGCACCGATCAACGTGATTCGTGGTTTGACAGCGAATGGTTTCCTATTTGGCAATCAAATCAGCAACAGCACTTCAGCTCCCTCCGAGTGGTTTGTCTCAAACGCCAACTATGATAGCTTAGTGGCTTGGACCAGCTCGGTGCCGGACGACGCAGGAACCTCATTCTCTGTCAAGGCTGCAGTTGAAGTCACATCCAGGCCAGACCCTAACGAAGAGATTGTCATGCAACCCATGTTCTGTGCATTGGAAGACAACACAGCAGTGGAAGGCATTGCGGCGTCCATATCAAGTATTTCTACGTTGATCGACTGGGCCCCTCATTTCCAAGGCATCATGTATAATTCATCTGGTAGCGACATCGTCGCCGATGCATCCGAAGTTCTGTCGTACTATTTAAACGCAATGTTCATGGTCCAAGGAAGTAACAACTCGATTTCCGGTACTCTTCCCTTGACCGCACCGCTGTCAGAGCGCATTGTTGGCTGCGTCGAAGCTACCACACAGGTTCCATACTTCATCATCGTCATGGTACCTTTCCTCTTTTTCGCCATGGTTGCCATGGCGCTCTGGTGGATCATCACTGAGATGCGAATCGGTTTCCATCGCGAGATTGCCAAGACGTTACCCTATAGCGCGATGGACTGGATGCTTCAGGCTATGCGTGAACGTGATATGGAAACTTTCCATGATGGTGTTCTCAGATATAACCCAACGGATATCGGCAAATGGGACTTCGTGGCAGGACAAGATCACGGGCCAGCACACCTAGAGCATTCTGATGAGAATAACCAGTCATTCGAAAAACCACTTCTGGAAACGGAAATTCCGAAGGGATCGTCGCATGCTTGAATCTATGCAAGGTGTCCATGAATTTAGCTGGAAACAAAGAGGCCAAGTTTTAGATAGGAGATGATTTCTAGGACTTTGATGAAGATTTCGATGAACGGGATAAAAGACTCACTGAGGTCTACCTGGGTTTCTTACAGTATGTCACTGCACGTCGATTCTGCTCATTGCGGGGAAGGTATATATCATTTATGGTCGTTAAGGTAGTAGCAAGTGTAACCATGGGCCTCTTCAATATCGAGGATAATAATGAGATCATGAATAACACAGCCTATATCGCAGAAGGGATTTACCTGGCCGTTGCTTACGTATGGCGGATGTCTTTCGTCTCGTTTTCATCATTGTTTTGAGAAGCTTGCTCTTCCGTCATGCCGTATAAGACAGCTTCTTTGGTATATCCCGAAGTCTTACATTTATGCATGCGTAATGCACTACTTGCGTACCTGTACCTGATGCGTGCCCATGCATATGCCCAAGGCAGAAGATTCACCGATGACCGATCCCATACACCCTTACGATAGGAAGTCAGCCTAGAGGCAGGCGCTTATATATGTCAAGCTTCGTCCACCTTTTTCATTGAAAGGACGACATCAGTTCATCGCATGCAGATTTTCATGAATCTTAAAATTATCGACTCCACGATGCAAGCCAGTCAAAACCGCGCAGCTAAAAAGCTTGACCTTTCGGCCCGGTCTATTGATCTTCTATCTGTCATTGCGAAGTCGACCGGCAGCCCTACTGACGTGGCGCGGGACATAATTAGTTGGCGAGATCAAGAAGGACTTAGCGAAAGCCAGCTCACATTCGCGCTTGATGCAACGAAACATTTCGCACAGCCTAATGCAAACGGCGAGCTAATACTGGCTAATCTTGAAAAAACCGCAAGTCGACTGTACGGGCTGCGATTAGTGATGCCAAGTGCGATTGGGCGCGCCATTCTCGCCGACCCGAGTCTGTTATGGCTAGCTACTACTCAGGCTGTGTTATTGAAATACCATCGTCTGGATTACGCTTCGCGTACCTTGTGCGATCTAGCTCTTAACTCTCTCGTTCCACCGGATGACTGTCGCCGCTCTGCGTATCTTGCTCGTATGTTTCCTGTCATATCCAAGTTGGTTGAGAGCATAGCTCTTCATTCTACAAACAGCGATCGCGGTGTCTCAGAGGTGCTCCAAAAGCTCCCGCGCCATTTCCAAGATGCTAACGAATTTTCGTGCTCTGTCCATGCTATACAAAGTGCTAATAAACAGCACCTCCTTGTGCAGATGGATTGTTGCGTCACTGGTCTCTTAGATTGGATTGTGAACCATTGGCAAGGGCTTTTGACCGTGTCAAACGCCAATAAAGTTGTGTACCAAGCTCCTTTAGAGAAACAAACAAATTGCATGTTGTTTGTTATTACAAGCACTTACTTTGCAGAGACGAAATGCTTCAAGGACAAGCACATTGACAAGGTCAATATTGCGGTAGCTACGGATTCAATATTGAGCAACCCCCAAACGATCTATACAGGAGCGACCAATCCTCTTGAAAGCCGAGCTATCTGTAGCTACCGGTTACATCTTTATGACATTCAAGCGCACGATCACAATGAGTTTACTCAGTTGACAAAGAAGGAACAAATCTTTGCCCAAAAGAACGCCCAAGAAATTCTTCGCTCCATTATCAATCTGAGCGTTCTGCCTTTTAATAACAACTCTATGAGACTAGGGTTCAGGATTCAGAAGAAGGAAGCTGGACAGCCATTCCGGTGGTGGCTTCCCAGAGTTCCAGGCCTCTTACAGGGCAATTTCGGTGAGTCACATGCCAGTTCAAAGCACATCTCTCATTTCGAGACGACAAGTCCTGGTGCGAGACAGGAAGCTGGGCCAATGGGGGTGATGCTACACCTGACTGACTGGCCGATTCTGACCGTACTCTAGGTAGTTCTGTACCACCCCGGCAACTTTGGACAGAAGGTCGGTTTCCGATGAGCGAAGACGTGGACATGGAAGAAGAGCTAAAAAAAACAAGATGACATAAGGGCAATTCGTTCCAGCATGGTTAGGCGTGACAGACGTGTATTTTGGCTCAAAGGACTTCGGAAGCTGTACCCTGAAATTGAAGAAGTAATGATAATGACCAAGAGCAGATGCGGGTGTGATTGTAAACAACTATTGAACGATTTCGACGACTACGGTTGCTTACAGACCACCGCCACGAGGCACCCACTCCTGTTGGTTGGACATGGACTCGCAGATGTCACAGGCCTCCAAAGCGTCTCGAATCTACAGGCCGACGTTTCCGAACGGAGTCTTTGCGAGACTGCTGTTATGGTCCTTGCTGGCATCGCGCAGCATGGTGAAATTCGCTGGCGTGATTGGTTCAAGTTGGCAGCTTCTGCTACAACGGGAATTGCCCATAAAATAGTTGATGACTTCGCAAGTGCGGACAACGCAGGAGAATTGATCGGCTGGGCATGTGGATTAATGACCGTTGTGCCTCTTTGTTTTCAGATAGGCAAAAAGCTCGATTTGTAAAATTCCTGGGGCGTGCAAATTTTGGGTGGCAAGCTTTCCACGCTCGAGCCAGATACAGCTGTGATTGAGAGCCAATTGACGAATGGTGCCAAACACATGCAGATTCCCCGAGAGTCGGCAATATGTTCGCTGACCAATGCTAACCCTATTGACGGCGATATCCCGCTTGAGGCCTTCAGCTCGATCATCGCTGGCACTAAAGGTTTATATCGCAGGATGACTTTAGTAAAAACTCCGTCTTCAATCCGGGTGCTGGATCCTACGGATATATATAAGGGCCATATGAACGCGATGGCACCTCATTGTGACCACAAACCTAAATCGAAAGAAGCAGTGTTGTGATCTGTTGATGGTTCTTGCAAGGCTGGCCTGGGCATAAACCTCAGAAAATTCCAACGCCTGATCTTGGGGTTCCTATGTATCTTACTGACAATTATGGATTGAAGTTCAACATAGCTGTGGGACTGTCATACGGTCGATGTGCTCTACACTATGAAGATTGTTGCTTTGAGTGCTTAATCACAGCGGCACGCGGATCTGGGGGTGCAGTTATATCAGGAAAAGGGAGGCAAGCTGATGCCCGTCGACGCATTGAATCGCGTTTCGATGCAGATAATACACTGCCAGATAGGTGATGACCTGCAAATGTGAATTAGCTAGGATTGCAAGAAAGGAGGCCTGTTAAGACTTTATCACAAACCAAATCCGGCGATAGCTATGGGTTCAGGAACGACACTCGATGCATGGGCTGACGGTATATTGACGCCGGGGTGAAGATCGTTCGTCCAAGGTAGACATAGGTTAATGTAACGATTAGGCACAGCGGTGAGCTGACGAGTATTTACCTTTTAGTATGGAATCCAAGTTCATCTTGAAGGAACAAGACCCAAGGAATATTTTTTAGGCGCTGTCAATCACCTAACTTATTGCGGCTGATGACTAGGGCTAGCCTTTAGAGAAAGTGGCCTGACCAGTGTCGATTCTCCAATGAGCTTTCTTGGTTTATCTTGACCCTTCAGAGATGATCCATTTGGCGAGACCATATTCGGATAAACTAGCCATCGAAAGGGCCATTTTGTTGCATGTGCGTTGAAGTGCTATCAACACAGACTGGCGGCGACTACTTTGGCAGATGGTTTTGAGTCATTAGTATGGCATCCATCTCGGGGTCCGCCAAGCCTAGCGCCTCCTTTGGATCTTGCCAAATTACCCACCTATACACGCTTGATGATAAGGTTATTCATGCAGTCGATATTCCGGTGAAGTTTTACCAATATTTTTTAGCGCGACGTTGGCTCGTATAGCAGGTCCGCGCCACGTTGTCCCGGCTGCATGTTCAGCTTTCCTGTTCTAGATTCTAATGGTTGAATAGTCCCTATCCTCCTTTCCATGAGCCTCAAATATTTGTCGCAGACAAGGATTTCTACTCGTTTCAAAGTTACAGTCCCTGACAACCTTAACTTTCAAGCCTGTTCCTTGACGGTCCCGTTACACTACATCAAAAATTTTGTTTTTCACGTTTAGCAGAGCAGATCGCTTTCCAGACGTTTCTTTTCAGAATCCAAGTAGAATTTGGAGCTCGACCGTGTCAGTCAGGGACGCCGCATTCTCAGTTTAGGTCATGTCTTATGATCAGGCTCATGGAGATGCAGACTCTCCCTCCACGGCATTTAGCGACGACCACGGAGAGCACGACGACCAGATGAGGGACATGTCCGTATTTTCCAAACACATTCCAATGCAAAGCCAAGTCTCAGATGTGAAGACAAGTACAGCTGCCATGGGGGAGACTGAAGCCTCTCATCGCAACATTCGTGGGCCACGATGGGTTGTTCTCGTCCTCGGTCTCGTCTTCGCCAACCTCTTAACTTCCATGGACAATACGATCACGGCTGATGTCCAAGCCCCAATCATCGTAGCTCTGGGTGATGTCAGAAAATTTCCATGGATTAGCGTTGGCTACGGACTAGGAGCCGCTTCTACGCAACTCTTCTGGTGAGCGATTATCCGCCTAGGACCAATGGTGACAGGTGCTGAATAGCTACAGGGGTCAATTGTATCGTCTTTTTGATAACAAGATCCTTTTGATCTGCGCTATCACCGTCTTTGAGGTCGGATCCGTGGTATGTGCCTCCGCAACAAATTTAAACGCTTTTATTGTGGGACGGGTCATTTGTGGCTTAGGTGGAAGTGGATGTTTCACGGGTATCATGAACATCATCTCGAGACTCACTACCCGAGCAGAGAGGGCCTTGTACGTCAGCTTCCCGGGTGCGGCATGGGCAATCGGTGCAATGTACGTGTATTTCAGATCCTCACAATGCGATGGCCAATACTAAGTACTTACGTTTAGTATTGGTCCAATCATTGGTGGAGGCATTTCTAGCTCTGGAGCTGGCTGGAGATGGTGCTTCTACATCAATGTAGTCGCCGGCGGCGCTTGGATTCCGGTATATATCTTCCTCCTGCCCAAGGTTTCGCCGATGCCCGGAATTCCTATCCTGACTCGATTGCGAAAGCTGGATGTTGTAGGAGCCGTACTCTTTGCTGGGGCACTTTGCTCGGGCATCATAGCAATCTCCTTCGGAGGATCACTGTTCGCTTGGCGGAGCGGACAAATCGTCGGGGCCTTCGTCGTTTCGGGCATCCTCTGGATTTTATTCGGCGTACAGCAAGGACTCGGTGTGATGTGTGACGAGAAATACAGATTATTTCCCGTGCAGTTACTCCGATCCTGGCAAATGTGGGCTTTATATACCCAGCATGCTTCGTCCATCTCGGTTTTGTTCCTTTCGATCTATTTTGTCCCAATCTATTTCCAGTTCATCCACGGCAACTCAACGATAAAGGCCGGTATTCGCTTGCTTCCCCTCATCTGCTTCACGATCTTCTTCCTTCTCATGAGCGGATCCGTTATGGGCAAGACCGGTCTTTACATGCCGTGGTACATAGGTGGCAGCGCTCTGATCATCATCGGGGCGGCGTTGATGCACACCGTTGATGTCGGAACAGCTACAGCCAACATTCTTGGGTACACCATTATCGTTGGTGCTGGCGTAGGAAGCTTCTGTCAAGCTTCCTTCGCGGTTGCCCAAGCCAAGGTCTTGCCCAGCGAGATTCCTATCGCAGTTGCTTTCATTGGCTCTGCGCAAATAACGAGTATTTGTATCTGCTTCGCCATTGCGTATAGCATTTACTTGAACACAACTGTGCATGAGATCTCCCACATCTTGCCGAATGCTGCCACCGCTGACATCCAAGGATCTATTATTGGCGTCGATTCGTCGGTACTGTCCAGGCTGGACAAGGCGCAAATGATACAGGTTCTTGAAGCCGTTAACCGATCGATCCGCAACGTGTCGATACAGATTCTGGCAGCTGGTGCGCTATCGTTCGTCCTGGCGATGTTCATGAAGCGTGAACGAATCTTAATCAAGAAATGAGTGTAGACTAGAGTCGCCTGGACTCGTAAATGTACTCTCTTTTGTCCTTCACACGCGTGTGGTCGCGATGAAAACGGAGGATGAGCCAACGCTCTGCGAACAGGTTCAAGGACAGACGATTCTCTTCAGAAGAGGAGTGAAATCCAAAGTGGCCAAGGGAAATTTATGGACTCAGCAATGGTAGTGTGGAGTAATGAACACAACAAGCGAAAAGAGATCGGAGTGTGAGAACAACCTATGGGGGCTGGATATTACCTAAGCAGATATAGTTTGCGATCAGGGAGTGCCAGAAGAAATGTCGCGCTACCAAAACTCCAGACATTACAAATCCAAAGTCGAACCACGGAACTTTTCAACTGGCCCGATTTTTCGGATGAAATGTTAGTGAATATTCAGCTCAGACTTCCGACTGAGGATTTCCTCGATTTGGCCAGCCTAGGAGATGCCAATATTTCTATTGTCACCCCCTAATGCTGCTATCAGTCAATTGATATTAATTATATGGAGCTCCTTCGCCCCTGATGTAGTGGTAGGGGCAAGTCCAGCCGTTGCGACTATGCATCCTACGAATTGAATCTAGGCTGTCACTTCTGATCAAAATCCATTTCGCGAATCAGGACATCTCCCCTGCAGCCACTGGTGCCTTAGTCTCCAACTCGACATTACCCTACCTGTATGACCGCAGCCGCAAGCTGATTACGGATTGGTTTCCGATCAGAAATTACTTATACTCATAGTGCTCTTCTGAAATACCGCCTAACGGCATCCTTTCTTTAGCTCCTTCTTGTTCAACGTGCTTGGTGTGCACTTTGGCATATCAATACGTCCCTTTATCGTCTTCGACAGGTGGTGGATTTGGTGGGCATACTGAAAATCAAATAATACTAGCTAAATGAAACTGATTGAACAGCTCGGTGCCAGCACTATTAGTTAAAGACGTTACATACCTAGTACCGGGGGGTTTAAAGGTAAGCAAACATCATGCAATCCCCAACGTCACCAGAACCGAATGTATATTTGGCGACATAATGTAAACATCATATTATGTCTGCGAAAAATAATCCTCATCAAGTCATTTTTTGCCCTTTTCGCTACTCACGTCAACCTCTGCCGCTCGTTTGGCGTCTTGACGCTCTTTCCGTTCTTTGGTGGCACGGCGCCATTTTGGACCGTTCTTCATGATATACCAAAGAACCGGACTGAAGACAATCAAGAGCAGACCGAAGAATGTCGTTGTCCAGCCAATGCCAATTTTATTGATCAAAGGCACTACGCCACTCGTTGCACCAGCCCCTAGCCAGCAACGGACAAGATTGTTGGCTGCTGACGCTGTACCAGCTTTTCCAGGGTAAATATCGACGAGCAGGACGGAAACTGTGTTCATCGACGCGCTAGCACAGAAGGCAACAACGAACAGGAATATCAACGGACCAGACAGGTTCACTTTGTATTGAACCATCCACCCAAACCCGACCATGCATACCGAGCCAAGGGCTAAAGTGGGGACGGCTACTTCCAAGCGAGCCCTTTCGATAGGGAAGTTACTGAGGTCGACCCGTCGATTGAATTCCAAAGGCATGCCCAAACGTTTGGCGTGTACCTTGTATCTCGAGTCGATGATCTTACCACGTACGAACGCCGCAAGCAGACATCCACAGCCTAGGGGCAGATAACATAACGCAATCTGAATCTGGTTAAAGCCGTAAGCCGTTCCGAATTGAGAAGGAATCAGAGCCACGGTGGAAGAGAAACCACAATACACAAGACCAATGTAGCCCAATGCGAAGCCGGCCTGTTTCGTGAACACAATCTTAACCGTGCTCAAGGGGTTAGGAAACCTAACTTTTCTCTTCCTCGTCATCTCATCCCGCTCTTCGTAACGAACTGGTTGTCCTTCTGCGACCAGTCTCCTCTCAATCATTGTATTCATATAGCAACGACTCCATTTGGGCGGCGGAATCGATCCGTCATCAACGATCGTCCTGCATGTTTCGGGAAAAGACAGAGCGACCAAGACGAAAATGACACCGGTACAGATGAGCAAGAACCAGAACACCGAATGCCAGCCAAGGTACTGGCCGAGAAGGCCACCGATAATTGGTCCAAGTGCGGGCCCGGCCTGTGGGACGACTGACATATACGAGACGTAGATGCCACGCTCCTGTGACGTGACGATGTCGGACACGACTGCGTTCGCCAGCGCCACTGTGCCACTGCCACCAGCGCTTTGCAGACAGCGCAGGACCATCAGTGCGGCATAGCCATTCTGTATACTCAGGCCAATGTTGGCTGCAATATAGATGACGAAGCACACAAGGTAGGTTGGTCGTCGTCCAGAGCTGTCAGAAAAGCCGCCCACGAATGCGGGTGCAAGACCTTGCATGATCTACCAAAGAGTCAACATATTGGTTCCACTCTCCATCTGAGAGGTGCACTTCCCAGATAGGTCGTGATTGTCAAGTTGACAAGGGAAGAGGACACGCGCAGATCGGCGGCGATGGCGTTGAGGGATGGAAAGTAGATTTGGCTAGAAATTGGGGAAAAGAACGCGCAAGCACCAGCGCAGACAACTATGACTCTCTTTTCATTGTGCGTAAAGATTGAGTAGGGTTTGTCATCCATCTTGTGGATTGGATCGACAATACTCGTGTAGTCTTTCTTTCCATCTGCCTGTACACGGTAGCCATCAGACGCCTGGACGACTTGGATTGGCGCATCATTTTGCCGACTCTCGCCGGACGCGTCTGTACTATGTCCAGGAACTGTTTCCGCGAAGTCTTTCGTAGATGGGATGGCTTTCTGGGTGAGGCTTTCCTGAACCGATTTTGTGGCGGCTACTTGTGAGCAATGATAAGCTGCGCATGGTGTTGTGTCTTCGGCATGTTTTTTGTCCGTCATCTCGTCTGCCATTTCACATTCGATATATTTGCATCCGCGCTAACGAAATGGGTCAGTGATCAAGATCGCTGAGAAAGGTCTTTTGCATGCCTTGAGAGCAGAATTCTTGTTTGGCTTTCACATAATTCTAATTTAAGGGCACATTCTTTTAGACAAGAGCAAGTTGCTGCTGCTGGCCGACCTCGGCCCGGGTACGGGCCGCTCCTGCGAGTTTGGCCGTAGTATGAAATCATGAAAGCCTTCCTTTCTAAAAGTCGTCGCCAGCTCTCTTGAGACGATAACGCACGAGAACTTGGCTCTGGAGCACAAGGTCATTAGACGGCAACCTATATCCAGGTCCATCAAAGCTTACTTTCTGCTGCTGGGGATGCCTCTCATCGGGCTGAGTACCCCGATGCGTGACCTACTATAACGCAAACTAGACGCACAACACTACCGGACCCACAACGCTCTATCCGTGCTGCACGGATACATGTTTCGCACAGATATGCCGCTGTCGAATGCAGTCCCGAAATGATCGGAGGCAATTTTGGCGTAGGTAGTATTGAGCTTCCGACCGATTTCGGCCCGTAGTATTCCCTGTCCCCTGGTGAACGGAGACATGCCTGGTGCTGGTGAGAACCCATTGAAGCCACCACAACCAACGATGCTAACGTGTTACGTATAAAGCTCCCTTTTCACATCTGAGCTCGATCGTTGGCGAAGACATTCTGAGAACCTTAAATATTGCCTCTTCCACTGAGAACCACAGCGTCGTCTATCATGTGCTCACTCGAGATCGCATTCGATCCGGCGGACCCATCCACACCTGGCCACTATGGGCCCTCTCAAACGGCACTGTTCCTCCTAGACTTTCATTCCACATTCATCCAGCAAGCCGGCGGGCCAAACGCTCCCGCTGCCCTCGAGACCGCGGCCAAGATGCGGACCTGGGCCAAGTCACAGCGCATCCAAGTGATCCACTGCCTAATTGACATCGGTGCCACGCCCTTTCCGACTTGCAAAGATGCTGAACGACTTGTAGGCGTGATCACTGCTCTGAGATCGAGCGGCAGCGGCGAAGAGGATGCCAAGTTGCATGAGGGCGATAGCGATGGCGACATCACATTCACTCGCACGCCGGGGTTCGTATCGGCGCTCAAATCGCCGGGACTCGATGATTACCTGCAGCAGAAGAATATCAAGTCGCTCGTCCTTGCTGGGCTGAGCACGTCTGGTTGTGTCATGAGGACTGCGTTTGCGGCCACCGACGCGGAATATGTCGTGTCGGTCATCTCTGACAGTTGTGCTGACCGAAATGATGGCGTGCACGACATGGTGGTGGAGAAGATCTTGAACGGTAGAGCATACGTCACTACTGCTATCAAATTCCAAAATGCGTTCGAAAAGGCCGTGGATAGGAGATGAGATTCATCAGCGCTCATACTTATTCTCTACCCATATATTGCAGGTTCCCATTTTGGCGATATTCAGGCGGCCTTGCCCAAGGTAGCTTGGACAGCTTTCGTTATCATGTCCGTCACACCACGGGTTGCTTTTGTGTAGCTGTGATCAATTATCGCACAATGCATTCGTGACCCCTTAGAACAAGCGGACTCTAGGTCTGCTGTGATTCAGTGTCGGCTTACGCTACTTTGCCAAGTTCAGAGCGTCCCTAACGTTGAGGGTATGCGTATCCCCCCTCGCAGTCTCTGTCCTTACTCGTTCTCTATCATTCCACTGGTCTTGTAGCTGGCGGATTCGGACGCTTAAGGTCAGGGCTGGCGGACCGACGGTTCAGTCACGCCGAGGTCTGTGAAGAGCAAGAGCTCCTGGCTGGTGCCGTGAGTCCCAGTGGTGCGGCATACTTGGCGCTGGAAGGAATTGAAGCAAATTCGGATGCTCTTTTGGCTCTTCTCAGGCAGCTTTGTAGAAGCGGAGGATTTCTGTGCACAATTGACATTATTTGGGCCATTAAACTTATTGAGACTGAAGTGATCCAGTTCGAGCCCATATTTCTGGTGGCCGTCGAGTGTCGCACTTATATGATCAACAATGAACTCGTCGATGTCGTTCCTGCCAACGATCTTTCCAAGTTTTGAAGACCTTTGCTCAAAGAAACAGCTGATCTTAGGTCCATCGTCAACGCATAGTGCGATAAAATCGTCAGAGACTTCGAGCAACGCGTCATTGTCTGAGGTCATGTTATCCAAAACCGCCGTTTCAAGGTTCTAGGACAGGTCCGAAGATACAACGATGGCTGCTAACAGAGCACTTTTTTGCGTGAATGATTTTGTGCCTCGATGAGGTGTACCTAGAAATACTAGAATACCCCGGTAGACGAATCAAAAAGCCAGGGTAAGCACCTTGCTGCATTTTTGCTAGATTCAGAGCTCGTTGAATTACCGAGCCTTCGGAACCATGTGCGATGAAGATCAGCCGTCGTTGGAGATCCTCTATTCTACTTACATTGAGGCTCAGCAGCAATTTATAGGCAATCGTCGTTAGTGAAGTCCTGATAGGAGTTTTTCCCATCTAAAGTGAATCATACCCGAACCTTAAGACCAGCGCTTCAGGAGTTTTCCTGGGAAGCATCGTCTCGTGTGAGAGTCAATTGATGTCCGAAAAATTTTCTTTCAACGTCAAGTCCGGAATGACACCAAGACCATGAACAGCAACGATGTTCACGCGGGCACTTTCTTGTTTTGGGTTCATGACTTCAAGGTTGAGCTGATCAGCTGGAACAGTATACAGTGTTTCCCTCTGCGCGGGCTTCTCCGCTTCCGAGTCCGTGGAAACTATTAATCGTGGCTGCTTGCCTGCTTTCAACTTCTCCAAACCGTGATTGCGCTCTTTGACGGCTTGCTCAATCCAACTAGATTCATGTGTCCTTGCTGTCGGAGGCGGAGGAGAGTGTGGCATTGAATCGGCATTGCGAGATGCTGTGTCTCGTTCTTGTATCCTATCGAAGAGCTTTGAAGCAAATTCGAGAAAATCTTTTTTCTCGATCTCTCTTGCAATCTTTTCTTCCTTCTTTTTGTCTTTTGGCCCTTCTAGCTCATAGTATCTGTCCTCGTATGCTTGTGAATAAGCACCAGTGTCCCCTCTGCTTCTACTTCTACCTCTGCCTCCTGTCTCCTTTTTCTGAGGTTACGATGTGGTTCCCACATCGTACTGAGCGGCCCAGGCTTCCACACTGAAACCCGATGTTTCCAATGACTCCTTCGCAGCGGCCCTGACTGCGTAATTGTAATGCGCCCTTCGCTCTTCGCTACTGAAGATATGCCATGCGACGGAAAGCTTGTGGGACTTGATCGACTTTTGCGCCTCTAGTGACTTATCTGCTGTTATAGCTAGCTGGTAGTCCCAAAGAAGGACTCTATACGCTCTCTCGATGGTCGCATGCTTGGCGTCTTTCGGAACGCCTAGCGCCGGGTAGTGATCCGCTGGTTAACCCAGTCCATTGGATACCTGGTGACCGCAACAGGGTGCGTCAAAAATCGTGAAAATGACTATTTTTCTACCAAATATTGCTATGAATGCGCGCACCACCTGTTTTTACTAGTGATTGGTATCTAAAAAGCATCTCTGCGATACGCTCTCGAACCTCCTGTATATTCATTTTACTCCATTCGTCCTGAAGTATTGCTTTCAGCTCATTAATAGTCATCCACACCCGCTTCCGAATTCTCTGCTTTAAGATAACCCAGACACCCTCTATAGGATTCAAATCAGGGCTCTGAGTAGGGTGCTCGAACTCAGCTATCCAGTGGGCCTCTCTGAGGCTCTTTGCCAGCCCTTCTCCTCACTTGCCGTGACTAGAATCGCCGTCTTCTTGTAGATAATAAGAATTAGGTGGTCCTGACGAATTGAGGCGTTGTCCTGAGATCGCTTTGATATAACCAGGTAGGATGTGATTACAGTAGTACTTTTGACTCATTGAACTGCCCTTTGGCTTGACGATCTGAGGCCCAGGCCTTACTGCCTCCCAGGCCTCAATTTCCTGTAGGAACTGAGCTTCAGGCTTGTATTTAGACCTCCTAGGCCTAAGTGGAGGCTTAGGCTACTTCATATGTCCTTCATTGTTGTTATAGAATGTGAGGAACGGAGCCTTAGCCTCCTAGTTGATCCACGCTGAGAAGTGAACTTTATTACCTTTAAGATCAGGCATTTCTTGTATATTCTCAGTGTTGTATCATGAACCAACCTTCCTAATCACTTATTAACAGCCTTTAGAAGCAGGATCATAATGTGCTTCGTCGGTATCATAGATATATACCCACAACTCTTTAACTGAATAATGCTGATATTTTTCACCAAAGATAGCTTTTGTAAGGCGGTTCTTAGACGACATTGGTTTTGAGTAATGCTGCTTGAAGTGACTAGTATTTTCTCTCTCCTGTATATTTCGTTGGAGCGTATGAGTCGAAATGGGGAGGTGGTGGTGCTTGATTTGAGCTTCGTAAAAGAGGTGATGAATATGGTTTTTTGAAGGTGAAACAAGGACGTCAAGGTAGTCTGATGATACTTTTCCAGGTCTTCCAATAGTCTCTGAGATCAGACGAGTCTTTCTATACGCCTTGAGACCATATTAATCGCGTTTGTGGAGCCAACGTGTTGCTGTGCTTCAAGGGATGCTTATTCGGTCACAAAACGCGCGTTTTGATTCAATAGGAGATTTCTCATCGTACAGCTGAAAAAACCGAGTTTTTTAACAGTGTCTAATTTAGCTCGCCTCGGAGAACAAATTGGTGTAATTTCTCTGTTAATACGACGTGTGGTTGGGGCCATATTAGTTGCTGAAGAAATAGGAGAATTGTTTCTTTTGAGGCTAATTACACGCCGAGATGAAATGGGGTGGTCCGTGAGTTTTGACGCACCCTGTTGCCGGTTAAAACTGTGCTGACAAAGTAAGGGCCCCACAGAGTGAGGACAAATGGTTGAGGGGACAGGTATTGCACAACGGAGCGACGGAGAGAAAGTCGGAAGCAGACAGGACAATCGACCAAGTCTCCGCTCTTTCGGACTCCTGGCAACAGAAGAATGAAATTTATGGTAAGCTGGACCGCGTTGCATCGCCACCAGGCCGAATAGGACCCCTACGCGGGTGATAATTGGGTCATAAAATTAGGTAGGTACCTAGGCGGTCTTCCTTCCAATCCATATCAGAGTTTGATCTTCATAATTATCCACAATAATGAACTCTAGTTAAAATTTTATTACATATAGATTCTATTGATAAGACAACTATACTTGTGCTGTTTGAAAATGAATCAAAATCAACTTGCTGATATGGCTCCTCTGGTTTTGTGTCTGCTCAGAAATATTCGACCAACCTAAGTCCAAGGTATACCTTACCTACCTCAGCCTGTGAACTCAAGGCAACAGTGGCTTTTCAACTTGTAGAAAATCTAGCATGTACTTTGCTTCAACTACCAATGTGTAATTCGATGTCCAGTAGACACTGTTCGAAGCGACCGGTGTTTGATATGCGGAACAAAATGCATGTAGTCAGCCATAGATTGAGATTCAGTAGACGGGACTTGTTCTCAGCGGCAGTCTGCCGGCTACTGTAATTAAGCATACAGGTATTCTGCATTTCCCATGTCTTATCATAAGTTGCCGTAATTGCTCCACCTCTCTTGCTTTATTCGACAACCACTTCAACCTCATTTGATCCACTGTTTGTAATCGCCTCATCTCTTTCGTAGATCGGCTCGCAGCTCCGCTTTTTGTACGTTCCTCTGGGGACATACTCCCCCGTAGGCAACTTCTCCTCCTCCAACAACTCCTTGAACTCCGCAGGCAAACCTGCATTCACAAACCTGAATTTGGTGTTCATCTTCTTCACGTCCTTGTACAGCGCCTTCAATGCGCCAACACTATCGAAGTCGGGGTCGCCGAGACGGCGGTCGTTGATGACGCAATAATCTCTGCATTCGTTACAGAAAGCGATGCCGAGGTGGCTGGGTTCGAGGCCTCTGGTGAGCTTGACGAGACGGTCTTCGCAGGCTCTGCGGAGTGTCTGGAGGGCGGTACGCTTGTCGCCGCGGAGCTTCGCGAGATCTCTGGGGGTGGCGTTGGTGTAGTTTTTCGAGCGCTCAACCAGGAAATCCATGGTAAGGGGATGAAAATTGTATGAACTCTCCGAGATGAGTGGTGCAAGTGGAATTTGTTTGCTCGAGCAGTTTGAAAGCGATCGTACGCAAGCGTGAACGAAAGCAAATAATCCTCGTGTTGACTTGCGTAGCGAAAGGTTTGAGAGGAGGAAAAAGACTGAGTACAGCACCAACCTTCTAGCTTCAACACTACGTCTCAAGTCAAACAGATAAAAGTGTGGCCGTGTGATCGCTGGATAGCTTGTATATCACTTTCAGCTGCCAGCACTCCACACTCAGATGCACTTATCAGAAAGACCCGAGCGCTAAGAAGAGTGTGCTTGAATCACCGTAATCGATCGCTGTACTATCGCTACCAGTGGTCATTGGCATTACCAGGCGGCGACCAGTCCCCGACTTTCTATACCGCTGCGTGTGCTGAAACCTCACATCTGTGATTTTGGAAGTGACTGACTCATTTTTCTATGAGAAGCAGCAGTATCACCCTGGCACAGACCAAAATTATCGCCCCATCATCGATTATTCTTGCGAACACCATGTAGTTATCACGTCTCGCGAACTGGCACATTAATCACTTACGGAGGCGAATACCATAAGATTTCCGAGATGGCAGTCGCTTTGTCACTAATGCCGCACCCTCGTTTGGATCGGACGTCAGGGTGTGTTTTTTTGGCGGAGAACCCGTGTTCATGCATACGCACGGTTCATCTTCACAACAACTATCAGGACTATCAGAGTGTCCAAGCGTCTTCGTTGATAATCCTAAACCAGGTATACTACATTACTCTACTGACAGGATGGAGCTCAAAGCAATCGCTGCACGCCTGATAGACGCCAGATCTGGCGTAGAGCAGATTTTAAGGGAAGCGGGAACGGTCGGTCTGTCATATGGTGTCGTCCATCAAGGACAAGTTGCACACGTCGATAATTTCGGGCATCGAGACTACGAGAATAGGCTGCCCATGAATGAGGAGACAATCATGCCAATATGTTCAATGACCAAGGGATTCTTCACCGCTGCACTGGCTATGTTGGTTGACCAAGGCAAGCTCAATTGGCAAAATCCTGTGCACAAGCTGCTCCCCGAATTCTCCACACAGTCTGCCACTTTGAAAGACCGAGCAACACTTATGGATTTCCTGTCCATGAGATCTGGTATCGAAGGCTATAATGTCTGGGACATGAATAATCGTCTCACTATACCCCCAAATGAGAGTATGAACGTCATTAACAGCCTCCAATCGGTCTCGGATTTGCGATATGCATTTTCATATAACAATTGGGGCTACGAAATTGCAGCTCATGCATATGAAAAAGCCAGTGGCGAGACCTGGGATACTGCTGTCCATCGAGAGTTTTTCGAGCCCCTAAAATTGACGAGGACTGACGCCAAAGGTGACAGAGATAATCTGGATAACGTGGCTAGATCATACATGGTGCTGGATGATTTGACACCTGTTCAAATTCCGACAGCCGAAATGTCCGGCAAGACCATAATGGGTGCCGCTGGCGGCATTGTGAGCTGCATCAAAGATCTACTCGCTTTGTACAGTACTGTGCTTAAAGCTATGAAGCACCAGTTCGAAACGGGAGAAACATCTACACCGGACAACCCATTCAAGCGCCTGACATCAACGATGTCTGCCAAAACACAGCTCGCACATGAGAGCTACCACGAATCAACTTATGCCCTCGGGTGGCTTCGGACACAACTTCCAAACCAATTGTGCAAGATTAGCACAAATTATGGTATCCTTGGGACAGGACCTGTCATCGGAAAGGATGCACCAACGCAGCTCGTCGTTTCCCACTACGGTAGCATGTCGGGAAATTTTGCCGGCGTCCTACTCTTCCCAGAATCCGAAACGGCAATTGTAGCCCTGATGAACACTACTACACCATGCGACATATCAGACTGGATCACGCAATTCTTGACCCAAATTGTATTTGACTTCCCGAAAAAAGTCGATATACTACCCTGGGTCAGAAAGACAGTCAATCTAGAGTTCCTGCAATACGAGAAGCTAGCCTCTGAAATACACTGCAGCACTAGGGACGACACGTATCCTACAACTCTGGAGCAGTACGCTGGTAGATACTTCAGCACGACGAGGATTCTGTGTTTGGAGATCCGAACGTCAGCTGACAGACTTCTCTTGTTGTTCGGCGGCCGCGAGGATGATACTTGGACTTTGACTCATTGCAGAGGTGATACTTACTCCTGGCTTCAACCTAGAAATGAGCTGGTAAAGCGTGGAAGATCAATTTTAAGACATGCTGGATATTTTCAAATCCGCTTTGAGAGAGATGATACAAGCAAAGTTAGCAGACTTTTTTGGCAGCATGATGCTCAATTGCCCAGTGGCGAGCTTTATGAGAAGGAGCAGTAAAAAGGCGTTTCTCATAGTACAGTCTGCCATCAGCGAATAAGACAGAAGAATAGTTGCTCTTTTAAGAGAATACAGAGAAAATTGAAATGAGAATTCTGACTGTTTCTTATCGTATCACAGTTTGTCCTACTCAAGACATGTCATTCTTAACAGCAAGCAGGCGGGAGATCACGTCGGTCCTGCGCAATCTCGGTCAATGTATAATATGTGTCAGACCTGAGCCTTTCTTGTCTACCCGATAATGTACAGAGACCTGTTTACTGTTGTGGGCTGCGGTACCTGGTCCGTATCTTTCGTAGAGCTGTGTGGATGGCACGAACCGGAGGTGAGAAGTCTCCATAGAAGTCAAAGGGAGTCCGTGCACGATTCCAGTCAATGCACGCAACACGGCTTTTTAATTCGGCCTGTTTTGAGGCAATTAACACAACCACCATAGGCTGTATTAATTAAATAACTTGGTGTTGTGATATTTAAAATCTGCTGAGTTTAATGCACTAATTAACTTATTCTCAAAAGCATTATGGAGGGTAAATATTAAGACGAGAGCGTGAACTGTAAGAAACAGCTACGCCTGGCTCCGCAGGCACCTGCTCATCAACCACCACCCTGATAGGTAATTCTGAAGCACATTTTGAAGCCTGCTGCTGCTGATTATCTGTCTCCTTCTGCTGAGCCTTGGCGGCGCGCTGCTGCTGCTGCTGCTCTTTGGCTTCCTCACGCTGTTGCTTCCTCAGCTGCTTGTCCAACTGTTTGGCCTGTCGAGCAGCTGCTCGCTGCTCACGCTGAGCAGCTTTTTGAGCCTGTTGTTGCTCCTTCTGCTTCACCAGCTTATTCTATTCACCGCGCCAATTAGCCACCTTCGTAGGGCTATAAACCACAACAACACCTTAAGGATCACAACCAACCTGCTTCCGTGGCTTATTACGCTTGTTCTTCCTGGTGACAATCTCTCGCAGGTCCTGATTCTCATAGCGTAGGAGGTCTATCTTCACCTCCACTGTCGTCAGTTACTGAAGGATCTGTTTAACAACAGGGTTGTTATTTTGGACAATAGCAGACCGGAATTACCATAGTTTCAGCTGTATCTCAGGTATAAACTCCGGTAGGTCCTCATCCTGCTTACCGGCAGGTGTTTTTATGATCTGATCAAGCACAATTAATAGATTAAGTAGCTGAAGGCCTGCGTGGGACCGACCGCTCTCAATATTCTCAGCAGTAAATATCTCACAAAATACTGGCCAAAAAATATCAAAGAAGTCACACTTACTTAATCTATATAGGCCCTACAAACAGTAAAACCATACTACTAACCGCTGTGAATATCTTATTGATAACAACCGGAATAGACTGATATCTAAAAACTGTAAACAGTGTGAGGAGGTAAATTTTAACGGAGGAGGTTTGGCCGCTTAGTTATCCACGCAAGCGTGGTACGTGCGCTTAAAAAAGGCTGCGTATCTGTGAGGATACTTGTAAGATAATAGATTATATCGTTCAAGTACAATATTAGAGTAAGGATGTGTCAAAGATCGCTTGGATCACAGTTCTGGAGCACCATGTTGATTCAATTTCTACGGAATCTGAGCTGTTTATATACCCAAATCACAGCTGTTCCTAGCCCTGATCTCATCCTTCTGAGTTCGGCTGTGATATCCGCTGAGGGGTAAAAACCATTGATTCGTGTTCGTGTGCCTCGTTTTGGCACAGAGCTGCGCAACCTTTATAATCTTTACGTTTCCTGTGATGAACAGCTTGCGTATCCTTGACAAGATGCCTAAATAATAGGGATCTTGCGGAAAATAGAATATCACTTGAAAAGTTCTCTCTTCAGGGGCGCCGCGCTTTTTCTGTACACAGACTGAAGACATATTTACTCTACTATCTTATTTGGACAGTATCTTCTATTATTTTACAAATAATTCTCACAGAAAGATGGGAAGTAAAGTGATTATAATAAACACTAAACAATATAAGTATTATAGTGTTTAGTGTCTCTCCGTATTAAGTAAACTAAGTATTTTAAAATTATAATAGGTCACTGTAGATTAAATAAAATAGAATAAGTTTAATTGCGTTTCGCTGATCTTTCCTAAGGTCAATGAAGTGCTACTTAAGCCCGTATAAGCCTCGTTGCTTTTAGCGAACCTCTAAAACAGCGAGCGAGGTAATAAAAGGTTAGAGCGTCTCAAAAAGGCACAGAATGGCTCTACAAAATTCTTTCTAAAACAAGAAGATATTACGATCCCTTCAAGGATCACAACAGAAGGGTGTTGTTCTTGTGGATCATCAATGAAAGCATGCATGTCATCTTGTTGTATCTACCTCTCAGAAGCTACCTAGGACTATGGACCAGCAAGCACTAGCTGCTCCTTCATGAGCAACCGCCGTGGGAGTGGCTTCCATCTCACAGTCAAGCAAGCCACGACAAGAGAACCAAGCTGCGTCCAGAACAGAAGAGACTTCATGTGTTACTATATTCTCAACAACTATAAATTTTAAAGTTAAGTTTTTATTAAATTTATACATATTTTTTATTTTACCTTAAAACTTGAACCAGTTTACATATGAATTAGTGAAGTTATTTAATGATCAAAAAAGACAAAACCGTGCACAAAATGGGGTTAGTTCTGATGTCACAGCTGCTGGATCACCGTGCGCATGGTCAGGTGATACTGCAGTTCTGATGTTCAGCTGCTCCAGAACCTGTATTTATAGAGGTTCGCCCTTCCTGCTGCTTCCTGTTCTTTAGTTAATCTTAGCCAGTACAATTTACCTGCTTTGACTGTGCTACATCATTTTCTAATGTCTTCAAAACAATGGGAACAGGTACTGAGCTCGAGGAAGATGCAACTGGCCAAGCTAGACCTACCTGCAGGACTGAATGTAACAGATTACAGTATGTTCAAAGCGTATCTCGACGATTTTTGTATCAAGTATGCCTCAAAAAGAGTGGCACGGCTGGTCAGAGACAAATTTGCTCCTCATTTAGAGCATATTCGGTCGTTTGCTGATGCCATAACTTCGACTATGCAAGTAAACTCATATGCGTCCGTTATCTGGGGCTGTATCCGCGCAATCCTTGAGGTAGAATCGCCAACCTAAAGGTGACAAGCGCTGACTCTTGCTTTGATAGTGCGGATGCCGATTTGCAGAATCTTTGTCTGAGACCTTCGATTTGCTGGAAGAACTGCATCTAGCTCTGGCACATGTTCAAGAATACTTCGACCTATTTCCAGCGGAACCGACGATCGAAGACGTCATGATTTTGTTATATGATGATACCCTCGAATTCTACATCCACATACTTAAATACTTTAAAAGGGGAGGCTTCAGTAAGCTTATAAGTCGCTGCGCTACATATGAAGCTTATGTGCCGCAGAAAACCTGGTAAAAAATCTATATTCTTCTTCCCATCAGACAGATATGAAAAATATTGGTACTAAGGTCCGAAAACACAAGGACCTGCTAGAAAAAGAAGCAGCTCTGGCTTCCAGGAAGAAGGCAAAAGAACATCAAGCAAAAATCGCCTCTCACTTTCCTCCAGCACCCTCTCGACAGGGCGAAGTAGCCTTCCCAATCTACGTGATACCATATCGACGCAATCCGCGCTTTTTTGGGTGCGATGCAACACTTGCGCAGCTTGAGAAGCAGCTTCATGATGTTGATGGAAGATCAATACCTATCTCAAGCGTACTACACGGTATGGGAGGAGTTGGAAAGACTCAAGTCGCTCTAGAGTATACCTATCGCTATAGGCTCTCTTACCAATGCATTTTCTGGCTACCTTCTGAAGATTCAATTGCTCTATCCCAAGCCTATTGCGTGATCGGACAACAGTTAGGAATCTTTTCAAGCGAAGATCAGACTAAAACAGGACAGCGACAGATTGAAGTCGTCCGGCAATGGCTTTCAAAGACAGGTACGCCGAGTGAGTGCTGTAAATTAGGTCATACTCGTTCATCATGTACATACAGATAAGACTTGGTTGTTGGTTTTTGACAACGTTGAAGACTGGGCTAGTATCGCAACTTACTGGCCTACATCCTCGCGCGTCTCTGGATCCGTCATCATTACCTCTCAAAAACCTCCTGAACTCGTCCCATGGGCTGACTTCAAGATTTCCGTCCAGCACCTGGATAGATATACAGGATCTCATTTTTTATTGCGAATGCTAAACCTTGAGGACTGTAGCAAGGCTGACCAACACAATGCTGAAGATATTGTGAACTTGGTTGGCGGCTTACCCGTGTATCTAGCGCACATTAGTGGTCACATATTACAATCCCAGATGACGCTTCAAGAGTATCTCCAGTCTTTTCACCGTTCTACCAGCATATGGGACAAAGAATCACCAAGCGCAAATTGGATGTACGAACGCTCGATCAAGACCATGTTTGATGAAGCACTTGCGAAGCTTTCAAATGATGCTAGACATGTTATCAACGTTCTTGCATTCTTAAATCCAGATGGCGTGCCGGAAAACATTTTCATCCCGGAATCGACAAATGACCGGCTTGCATATCTTGGGTTCTTGGATCACGAAAGGTGGGACTATTGTACGCTGTCAGTAGCCTTGTATTTGCTCACGTATAAATCAGATTCAACAGTGTGATAGCCGACCTTCGACAACGTCAGCTGGTTAAGCGGGAAAGACTGGATGTAGTAAGACAGGGACATGTTCTTACTATGCACCGCTCTCTTCAGGAAGGGGTTTTGAACAAGCTCAACAGAGTGCCGGCCGATCAGTCGGCAGCATTTTCATGCGCTGTTCAAGCAGTCCGGGCCCTTATCCCACGTCCCACAGTTCTTATCCAGCCTGAGCCAGAGAAGTGGTACAAGATGGAGAGGCATCTTCCGCATTTACTGAGCTTGAGAAGAGCATACGCCCGCTCCGAACCCAAAGTTCCGGGAAGCTTTGAATTTGCCGAAACCTTATTTGACGTCGGAATGAATATGTGGGATCGCGGTCTCATGCAAGATGGTCAAGATGTCTTGAGGACTGCTGAAGAGATCCTTGACAGAATCAATTTCCCATCTATCAGTTCTCTAAGAGCTAATATTCACCTTGTGTTAGCTCTGATCCTCGACGACATCGGCATAAGTGGACGCTCTGAAGCTCTCCAGCGTCGAAAGAAAGCCGTCGACATTCGGCAACAGGTATTCGAAAACAAGCCACCGCCGAAACATTTGCTAGAGCAAGACATCTTGTTGCAGGCAGCAATCATGGATTTGGTAGGTAGTTATCGCCACATCAATGACTTCGAAAACGTCCGCAAGCTCTGCAAGGGATGCTATACCAAATACCAGAGCTGGGGTGAAATTGATACAATTGTCGTGGAATATTCAAAGTACTACAACGATATGTCGTTCGAACGTGCGTACCACAACGACTCTGATCGAGCCGAAGCGTATTCAAGGCGTGCTTGGAAACTTATGGCCAAAGCCTATCCTGCTGCTCTACATTCGAGCTCCTATAAGTTGACTTGGACGATTCGACTGTATTTGAATGGGCAAGTGGACGCAGCAATCGAGGAACTGGAAGCTATTCTGGCGTTCCGGGTAGACACTCTTGGTCAGCAAAGCTATTCCACGTTACAAAGTCAGCTCGTTTTAGGCATCATGCACTACCGGGAGGGGAATTTCAACCAAGCGCTGTAGGTTCTAGGTTCAGGCCTATTATGTCTATATTAACACAAAACAGATTGCATGTCGAGGCCGTGCTCGAACCCGGAGCGCATTCTGTCGTTCCTTTAGAAACCATTCTACGCGCAAATTATTATTACAGTCTCATTTTGATCGCTTCACAATCAGCTTCGCAATCATGCTCGACGGAAGATTCCAGCCAAGCACTACACGAAGCCCGTGTAGAAATGAAAAAATATATATCGAAGTATGCTCCAGAAATTGAGGATGCCCATAACGTCGACGAATCGATACTCTTTGACTATCTCGTTTCCGCAGGCGTCCGTGTTGCCATCTCTCACGAGAAAAAAACTTTGCAGCCCTTCAAAGCGTTGAAGAAGTCAAGTTTTCTCCGTTCACTGCAGCCACTAGCAATTTATGAGCATCACTCATCAAAAAGTTGGAGTAATGTGAAACTCCAGCTAACTGAGCCCGCCAGATCGTCAAAAACGTCGGTAAACACTTTACCAGATGTTCTTTCCATAAGAAAAACAGTTCCATGAGATTGATGTAATATACAGTTTGGTTTATTCTTCGTGTGAGTGATTCACGGTGAAAGTGAATAACCTGATTAGAAGTCATTACTTGTCCGTGCACGATTTCAGTCAATTCACGATTTCATTTCCTTTTCATACGCTTTTGAAGTGAAACATCTTTATCAGAAGACAAAAACTTGGTATTGGACGGTGTGGACAGCTGTCAGGGAACCTAGTTGTGATCTCCATGGATCGATCTGATGGCCTGGAAGTTCGAAATGTCCGATGTTGACACGGGCTACCAACGCATGAGTACTATCTTTTGCCCCTTCAACCTGCTTTTATCGTAATATAGATGATTTGTACACCTAAATTCTTGAGGCATGGTTGTAAATAATAAAAAGCTAGGACATCGAATTTTATAGGGTAAAAGTAGATGGTGGAGGCAAAAGTTGCTGTTTATTCGTTGTGGTGGTCCGTGTTACACGAAGAGCCTGGTATCTAAGGCACAACGCTAGCACTTGACACGCCATTTTCGAAAACCTTCCAGTATCCCAATTCACGCTCATCCTGGCCTCCGCAGAGGTTCGCGCAGGAAGTCTGCATGACCATGACACTGCTCCTGGATTTACCTCCCGAAATCCTGCAACTTATTCTTCAATGGCTCGATCCAAATACAGTGTTCCTGGCCTCCTTGGCCTGCAAGACCTTCCGGTCCGCCATTTTCTCAGTCAAGAGCGCGCTCCACCATCACCTTAACGGTGCCCCCGGCTTTGCCACGGGCCTCAACGATTATACGATTGAAGAAGCGGGACAGCTATACAGTGTGAAGTTGCAGGCCAGTCTGCTCCGTGGTGTGAATATTCTGGCCGATCGGAGATGTTATCAATTCGTGCGACGACCCAAGGCGAAAATAAGCCTTCTCCAGCCGTGTGAGTGCCCCTTGGGTCATTGCATACTGATCCTCGCGGACCCGGCCGATGCCACAATTCGCGTGTACTTCACTGAAGGCGAACAACTTATCTATTCCTACTGCCTGGAGACAAGCCTCTTGGCAGACTGCGTAGGCGTTGAGGACCCTCGGGACATAAATTTACAGGTCTTGGCGATTGCACTAAACCCGCTATCGGGCGAAGAATCTCCATGCGAGGGCGCGACGAGCGAATTGTTTGTATCGTACCGATACTCAATCACCGGGGGCTCTCAGAACAGCTTCATTCGCTTTGCAGAAGACAGAGCCAAGGAAGTCCTCAAGCTCGTGAAATATGATGGCAGAGATATCAGTGATATCCAAGACATTCCCATACGCGTTGGAGACGAAGTCCTAGGCTTGGCCGTTCATGGGCGCAGAGATGTTGCAATCGTTCTTAGAGATGCCAATAACACTCAATGGCTACAGCGAGTGGAACTTTCAGAACCCAATATTCGGACAGCAGGTCAGTTACCTCTTTACTCGCTCGACAGTGTTGAGCACCTTCCTACCCTGCTTCCCACTACCCAGTAGGTTGTGTAGGACAGTTCGATGGTCATGCACACGGCTTTTAAAATGGACGGTGGCATGTGAGAAGTCTCAAACATTTAACAGAAACGAGAGGCTACGCGTCAGAAAAGGTACAGGTTTCCTCTGAAAGCTACCTCAACGTGCGTAACCAAGTCGCTAGGACATCCACTGAGATTGCAGCTCTTGAAAGGATTGAGGATCGATCTTGATCTCGACATATACCTATTAAATCCTACAAATTAGTTGAGGGGCACCTTCATGTGTTTGACCGCTCGAGTCGTATTATTTCCTTTGGGATTCCAGTGGCGGCTTTTTTCTCGTGGTCTATCCTTGCTTCAAGAATGGTTATGAAGTAGAGAAGACTTAACTTTTGTTTCTTCGGATGGAATGAACTCGTTGCCAACTATCTCGAATTTCATCTAGAAAAGATGATAAAGCACATCGCTTGGTTCGCGATTTTGTCTATTGCCCTTCAAGGAATCTTTTTATGTCTTCCGCTAATTGATAGGCAGTCCAACACAGCGCGAAGGAAATAACATTGGTCGAATCAGCAGGAGAATCTGATGAAAATCTGTTTGGTCGCACGATTACAGACATGTATGTCAGAGACAAGAAGCTATACGTATATACAGCCTTTCCCGTACCCGAGAGGCGCTTGAAGCTCGAAGAGATGACTCCTCGACTTAAGGACATGGACAAAGCCGTCTACGAGGGGGAGACACAACTGGCACGTTACTATTGCGGAGCTGCTTTTGCTACGCGTCATCGATGTAGGTGCAAAGTGAAGTATTATGCTCAAGAGATTTGCGTGAATACAGTAAGTGTACGCCCCACAAGAAAAGTCTACGCTAAGGGATAGAGTCACTCTTCGTAGGATTCAGAGCAGTCGAGCCAAGAGAAGCTTTCCTTGTGAAAGGAGTGCAGTGTAATGAAGACCACGGAGCTTTTGGTATTGGCAGCTTCGAAAGCTATGATGAGCGCAAGGCTGTTGCCAAGTTCTGCGGATATGATGCAACCATGCAGACATCCATGGGTCCCATACTCGCCATTTCTGCCGGAGGCACACGCGTTGCCATAGCTTTTTGGAACCGTGTACTGGTGTGGGCTATTGAACCAGAAGCCTTTTTGATTCCGTCGGCAGGTAGTTCATCAGCAGACCTGGACGCAATGGACGAGGAAGGGGACCAAGCATACCTTATAGATTGCAGTGGTACCTATTACCGAGGATTCCAAACCTCGAATGGACTGATACATATCCCGCCCGTGGAGCTCGACAGTGTTGCAGTGGTGTACAAACTTGCATTCGCACAGGAGGACATCCTCTTTGGATTGACGAGCCATGGAGTGGTTTCATGGGATATGCGACCTGGCTGTGCACGAAGACGAATTATGAACCATAACCTGCTATCATAAATCGGATCCTTATTTTCTAAAGATTAGTAAAGTTTGAAATACTATTTTAAAATCAGACCTTGCAGCTTGAACCTAGACGTCCAGCAAGGTGTATGATTGCTTTCATCATGATATTTCTTCGATTATCCTCTGATGGAGCTGTTGCGTACGAAATACAGGATACGCCGGCTAATGGTTCTATCAATCGAATAATAAGAAGCGGACTCTTTTTTTGGCTTGAAACCTGGGTATCTATAACCACCACTTGGTTGTACGTTCGTTCAGAACTTCTTCCGCAACTGACCCAAGCAAACGGAAGACACATGCTCTGGCAACAATCGAGAATGACTAACGATGCATAGTAGAATGGGTACCTGATGAGCTTTCGCACATTCTTCCCTTGAAATCTTGTACAGCAAATCATTAATGTAAGATAACATCAATTTTAGACACCAAATGCTTGATTAAACATGTATGCTTGGATTGTATTGTTACCCAACGCCGTACTATGCATACACAGCATGAATATGATACAGAGGCGGGATCTTGCGTGATTCATTTCCAGAGCTTCGACAAACTCATCTGCTTATCGTCATGCTTGTTCAGTACTTTGGCCGTGGCCAAGTCGAAGTCCTCCTGTGTAACGTGCACCCTTCGCTCTCTCAAAGCATACATGCCTGCCTCAGTACAGACACCCTTCAGCTCAGCACCTGAACATCCATTCATCTTCTCCGCAATCTTCATCAAGTTGATGCCCCTCGTCAAGTTCATGCTTCGGCTGTGTATCCGCAAAATATCTGCTCGCGCCTCCACCGTCGGCGGCGGGAACTCGATCTTCCGATCGATCCTACCGGGCCGCAGCAGAGCTGGATCCAAGATGTCGAGCCGATTCGTAGCCATGATAACCTTGATGTTCTTGGTCGGCTCGAAGCCGTCGAGCTGGTTCAGCAGCTCCAGCATGGTGCGCTGGACCTCGGAGTCTCCGCCACTGCTACCCTCGACCCGGCTCGAGCCAATACTGTCGATCTCGTCCATAAAGATAATGCTCGGCGCGTGCTCGCGCGCCATGACGAACAGCTCCCGCACCATGCGGCTGCCTTCGCCAATGTACTTCTGCACCAGCTCGCTGCCACTGACCCGGATAAACTTGCAAGCCGTATGATGGGCGACCGCGCGCGCTAGCAGCGTCTTGCCTGTGCCCGGCGGCCCGTAGAGCAGCACGCCCTTGGGCTGGGCGATGCCCAACGACTCGAAGAGCTCCGGGTGTTTGAGGCCGAGCTCGATGACCTCCTTGATTTCTTTGATCTGCTGATCGAGGCCGCCGATCATGTCGTAGGTGCTGTCAGGCACTTTTTCGACCATCATGAGAGAGACGAGGGGGTCGACGGAGCTAGGGAGCATCTTTTCGAGCTTGTAGGAGTCGCTAAGGAGGGTAACGCGTTTTCCGACGGTGAGCTTGGAGATATCGACGTTATCGGAGACATCGACAACTGGGGAGTGCTTTAGTTGGGAGATGCCGTAGCCGATAGAAAGATCAAGAGCATACCGTATTTGCCCTCGGGATGCACCTTAACCAGGACCTTCTTCGTACTCATCACCTTGACGACCTCTCCCACATAGGAACCCGGCTGTTGCAGCAGCCCGAGTTCCTCTCGTAATAACCGCACCCTCGAGTTGTAGTCATTTCGTTGCGCTTCTAATCTCCGGAGAACTGCTTGGCCTTGGATGATTTCGAGCTTCATGCTCTCAATCTTGTTGCGGAAGAACGTGTCGAGCGCCATGATGGGTAAGCCGAAACGGAAAGGTGCGGGAGAAATGGTAGGGAGTGAAGGTCAGGGTGAGGGAAGTTGGTGATGGCAAAAGATAGCTGATTGGTGCTGGGTTGGGAAGATGTTTAGTCAGTCTCAGCAAAGCTCGGGCCAGGTGTTTACATTGTACGTACATATGCATGCGGAATTATCTCTACACAACAACATCCGCCTGACCATCGAGTCCTGCTCACCTCTATCCGAGGCTTGGCATGGCCTTTTTGAGGCGCCTTGGGATGTAGTCCTCGAAAGCTACCAACCAACTTGGGTCCAATATTACTGCTTTCATCCCGCGTGGGCCTGATCATCTGCCCGCTCATGCTTGGCCGCAGCAACCCCACCACGTTGCCTTTGACGTCGAGTGTCCTCTTGTAAAACCAGACTCTTTCCCCTTCAGACCGTCTTGTGCGAGGAGTTACAATCATGGCCGATGAGGACAGGTCCAGAGCGGATCCTCAAGATACTGAGGAGGCTCGAGAGACTCGAAGAAGCTCCACAGTCTCTGCTATCAACAGCGCTCTCAACAGTAGTCAAGTATCCGAAGGGCCGCGGAGGAGACCTCAACCGCTGCAGACAAACTCCAGCACATACGGTTTGAAATTTCTGGAATTCTCACTACGTCAATCGGCTGACTGTATGAAGGTTCATTCACGGGTTCGATTGCTACTCGTCATGTTACCAATTCGCCTGAGCCGGTACATCCAAAGCGACCGCAGAAGCCAAGCATGGGAAGAAAGGGCTCTTCTTTACAAGCACCGCATCGAGGCCAAGAGTTCTCGGTCGACGATGCTACTGAAGAGGTAGACGAAGACTTGGCCCAAGGCCGTCACGCCCGGACAACTTCAAATACGCTCCGGAGACAACCCTCCACCCTTCGCCGTCGAAATACCCATCTCCCTCCCCTGTCTAGGGTACAATCAAGTACCGAAGAGTTGGAGCAAGCAACAGGAAGTGGTCCGCCTACTGGACCGTCACCAGATCCCGGTCCTGCGCCGCCCTCGTCTGGTGAGGAGACCGCCGCTGAAGGCGAGGAGGAAGAGGAGGAAGGAGGAGACGTTGACGAGGAAGACGACGGAGATCTTAGTGATGCAGAGAGCTTTACGCTCAAGGACAGACAACAGGCCATTAACGAGACGCACCCATTTGGTATTCGTATTTGGAAGCCCGCGCTGTACAAAAAGGACCGATCGGTGCAAAAGAACGCTGAAGGCGATATTCACTCTACACCAGGTGGATTTGTCAGCGGATGGCTCATTCTGTTCAATTTCCTCTGGACACTGTTGTTTGGTTGGTGGCTTGCTCTGATAGCCGCGGCTGGAGGATTGGTCTGCCTCCTCTTGGGATTTGCCCCGGATTGTGTAGCATATGGTTGGATACTCCTTGGCCTATCAGGATATATATTCTACCCCTTTGGCAAGTTCGTCAAGCTAAACAAAGACGAGGCCTACTTGGAGGAAGATGAGGGAGAGGGCCGGAGTATCAGTGAATACGAGCAGTGGCAAAGTGGTGATATTGAAGAAGGTCGATTGTTTTTTGGCCCGCCGACTAATCTAGGTAGAAACCTGGTTGGAAGAAGAAGAGACAGCGTGGACTCTGCCGACGAAAATGCCAGCTTGTTGGGCCGGACAAGCAGAAGTCGACAACCAGAAGAGACGACAAACAAGCAAAGGAGAAGATTCTTCGGCCGCGGAAAATGGACGGTGGGCCGGGTGATATTCTTCATCTTCTTCTACGGCCTCTTATCACCCTTTCTCTTCCTTGTTGCCGGCTTCTGCTGGTTGCTGGTCTTTTCGATCCCAATGGGAAGAGTAACTCTACTCTTGTTCCGTCATCTCCGAAAACATCCTTTAGCACTATCTTTTCACTCGCATCACGCGTGCGTCAGGGATCCAGACTCCCCCTCGTCTGCTGTACTGCTCTGTACTTACCGAGCCGTCGGCCTACGATATTGGAAGTATACCATTGATGGAACTAATATCTTTCTTATCAACCTACTGGGTATTGTCGCCTTTGTCATTTTCGACTACTACGTCCTTAGTGAAGCTCTCGGAATCAAATCTGGAATTACAGCGCCTGGATTTGTATTCGTGCTCGCTCTATTCTCCATCATTCCTCTGGCTTATTTCATCGGTCAAGCTGTGGCTTCCATTTCTGCACAGTCATCCATGGGTGTTGGTGCGACCATAAACGCTTTCTTCTCTACCGTGGTCGAGGTGTTTCTGTACTGTATTGCGCTTAAAGAAGGCAAAGCACAACTCGTCGAAGGCAGTATCATTGGCAGTATCTTCGCTGGTGTCCTGTTTCTGCCGGGTCTGTCCATGTGCTTTGGTGCATTGAAACGCAAGACGCAACGTTTTAATGTTAAATCGGCCGGAGTCACGTCCACTATGCTGCTATTTGCAATCATCGGATCATTTGGCCCAACCTTGTTTTACCAAATTTATGGCAGTGTAAGTCGCAACGCTAATCGCATTGAAATATTGCGCTAAGTTCATCATAGCACGAGCTAAATTGCCATCAATGTATCGAGGTTGACATACATAGCCCCGATAGGGACTGTCGAAGATGTTACTTCTCACAAGCTCCTGCCGTTCACGACCGATTCTACATAGAGGCAGTGCGACCTTACATATGGTTCGCTGCCGTCTGCCTTTTTCTCTCTTACGTCTTCGGGCTGCTCTTCACTCTTCGCACTCATGCTGCAGTCATCTGGTCCAACGAAATTGATGAAAAGAAGATTGAAAAGATGGAGCATTCTGGTGCTCATCTCTCATCGAGCATGCACTCGGAGCCTCCCAGTGGTTTCTCCAGACAGCATTCGTCTCTGGCGGTAGCTTCAATTCCACGGAAGGACATTCGAGAGTCGGAGCTCTACAAACGAATTCTAGGACAGTCTCTGAAGCAAGTCGGCCTGAATCCCGAGATTGGCAACGGTTCCATCGATAAGCGGTCCCCTGCCCGCACCGGTGACGCGGCGACGCCGCATCTGGTTCCTCCCCGAGGTGCCGTTTCTGGCGACGTAACTGGTGATGATCGAAGTCAGAGAAGCTTTCCCATCCCTGGGCTTTCTGAGGATGAGAATCATAATCTGGTGCGTCAAGTTGCTGAGATGGCCGCAACAGCGGCCGCGGTCGCTACACGTGACGCAACGCGAGCGCCTCGCAAGACATCCCAGATGGCTTCTAGCGGACTATCAAAAGACCACACTCACCCTTCGCACCATCAGAAGAATACAACATTTGCAGAGGACGCTGCCGAATCAACCACTGCTGAGGCCGGCCACGGCGAAGCTGGTGGTCACGATGCGCCCAATTGGAGCAGGACAAAGAGTGCCGTTATCCTGCTCACTGCGACCATTGCGTATGCAATTATTGCCGAGATCTTGGTCAATACAGTCGATACGGTGCTGGATAATGTCGACATAGACGAGAAATTCCTTGGTATTACCTTGTTCGCGCTCGTGCCCAACACGACTGAGTTCCTCGTAAGTCTCTTGGACATCCATTAATTTATGTCTTACTAACATACTGGTAGAATGCCATCTCATTCGCTATGAACGGCAATATTGCCCTTTCCATGGAGATTGGTTCTGCATACGCCCTGCAGGTCTGCTTGCTGCAAGTCCCCTGCCTAGTCTTCTTCAGTGCTGTCTACGGTCGCTTCATTAATCCCGACGACATCATCGATCACACTTTTAGTAAGTCATCCCGTCTCACAACTTCACGCATCCCGTCCACTAACCATCTTAAGCTCTGCTCTTCCCACAGTGGGACATGGTGACCGTCACCCTCTGCGTCATCCTCCTCACCTACATGTACGGCGAGGGCAAGAGCAACTACTTCAAAGGCAGCATTCTGATTCTCAGTTACCTCGTCGTCGTCGTCGGCTTCTACTTCAGCTCCTTCAACAACATGGAAACCATGGGCGTCGACCGGTTTGACACGCTGGCGACGGGCCAAGTCGACACGTTCAGAACGATTGGACGATCAAAGCGGGGGAGGGCTTACTAAAAATTTGCGATGCTTAAATAATTAAATAAAAAGATACAGGGATGAATAGAGTCTGGGGATATCTGGGAAATGGGTCGGGTCTGGATTTGGTTGTGGGATCAGCAAGGCGCTGTAGGTGTACTTGGAAATGAGTTTTGCGCGCTGGATTTGCTTTGTATGCGATTGTAATGCACGCTCAATTAGGCTTCCAAAGTACTCAAATTTTTTTCCGACATTGATTCTAATGATGCTTACTGGCGCAATCAAGTTCGCAGCCAAGTCGGAAGTTGACTTTGCAATCCGCGGCAAACGCCCCTCTCACTACATACCTATATCAACCGAATCCGTTTCAACCCAGCACCCGGTATTCTGATTCACTATAGTGCAATTTTTTCATGCACATTATCATCTTCACCACAATGCATCTCAACTTACTATATCATCTTTTGGTATCCTGCAGTGCATTGCCATGCATTGTATGTTGTTTCAAGATGCTCATTATATCCTAGTTAGGATAATTTGACCTGATGCACTCAAATATGCTAGATTGCTGGACCCGTGATGCGCTGTCGTTCATTAATCCTGCAAACATTTTTCAAAATCCCAGTTCCATATTGCCAAGGAATCCCCCTCTTTCCTACCCTCCATCAGCTTTACGATTTCCCTCTGTCTCCTCCCTTCTCTTTCCCCTCTCCCTCTCCCTCTCCCTTCTTCCCTATCACATCCCCAAAGTCCCCTAAAAACCGCCATCTCGCCTTCTCCGCATAGCCCTTCTCCTTCCACTCGTCCGCCGTCGCCGGAAACATATCCACCACCTTCAACAGCTGCTCATCATGTGCCAGCACGACAAACACCTCCTCCGCCGCGTCAAATTCCTGCAGCCCCGCGATCGTCCACTTCGCCAAGTCGACATCGTGCGAGATGACGTCGTTCGGCAAGTAAAACGGCGCGGTGGCAGCGGCGTGCGGGTCCGGGTCCGGGTGGTGCGCCTGGAACAGCGCGCCAGGACAGATGCCCGACGCGCCGCTGAAGGCAAGCGCGGCGTGCGCGCCGGAGGACAGCTGGGCGGCGTGCAGCTCGCGCGGCAGCGGCAGGTACCGGCTGGGGCGGAACTCGCCGCCGAGGTGGCACGCGTCGCCGGCCATGAGGATGAAGCTAGCGTCCGGAGAGGGCGTGGTGCGGGCGAGGCCGCAGAGGTGGCCGATGGTGTGGCCCGGCGTGTCGAGCAGGTAGAAGGAGCCGTCGCCGAAGTAGTCGTGTGCGCGGAAGCGGCCGAGCTGGGGGGTCTCGGAGAAGGTGATTTCGCGCAGGGCGCGGCCGGCAAAGTCCGAGTCGCGGAGGCGGGCGTCGAGGTTCGTTGGGTAGCCGGGTGTGAAGTTGGCGGGAAGGCCGGGGCCGACGACGAGGGCGGTGGAGGCGGGAAAGGTGGAGGGGTCGCCGATGTGGTCCCAGTGTTGGTGACTCCAGACGATAGCTTCGATGTCGTCCAGGGGCACGTTGTGGGTGGTGAGGATATCGGCGACGTTTTGGGAGACGGTGACGGTCCAGCCGGAGTTTTGGATGTGCTTGACGACGCGGGGCGCCATGTTCATCCAGTCCTTGCGGACGCCGAGATCGAAGAGGATTTTGCGGTTGGAAGGGCGGTGCGTGATTAAAAAGGAGTATGCAGGGCTGGTAAGGTGGGTTTTGCCTGGGACTTCCGGCTCGAAGAAGGTGGATAGGGGCAGTTCAATCCATGATGTGCTGTTGAATATGAGAAGCTATTCGTAACAGACATCCTTAGTCTCATGGTGCCAATGATGTTGTACATCATTTGTAGGGGCTTTCGATCTTTCTCAATAAACCTTCTTTCATCACATTTAAGAAACTCAATGATAAAATTTAAGAGACAACTGATTTATGAACTTCATGTACTTGTACAGTCGCTTGTTGAAATGAAAAATCGTCCATACCTATCGATGATAGCAACACTGACAGTGGCATTGCTTTCTGGAATGTTTAGAGACGGAGCTGGCGTTGGCTCCACCAGGTAATCGGTTGAGGACATCTTGAGATCTCACATCAAACACAGGCGATATTGAGGCAAATGCTCAGCAAGTCGGACAGCTCACCTACCGTTCACGCCATCAGCACGTGGCCGGACGGACAATTACACATTGTGCAGGTAATTGCGACTATCTCAATTAGGGATCGGTGATGTCTATGAGATAGGAAGCGCGCGGGATCCGGCATCCATACGGGTATGCAGGCTTCAAGAAGCTCTTAGCCGAGGATATTATTGCTATTGAACATTTTCCTTGTGCATGCCCTTTACAAGCATTATGCTAGTCCGGTCCAATCCAACCAAGCACCCCCATCTTGGGTGACGGTTTGGAGACTATGCTGCGACCGTATTCACTTGAAGTCTTTTGCCTACTGTGGAATGTTGTTATTTGTAGAAGTCTCCACGGCTTTTGTTCTCTACAACAATTGTTTGAATAAGCCATTCTATTTGCGTCTAGGATATCGAGTTACGAACCGTGTAAGAAACTTCCTCCGCGTCAATCTAAAGTTGGTCATGAGCCCCTCATATTGGTAATGCGTCTAATCGAACAGAGCACAAGAGAAATCAAAAATCATGACATACCCTGCCTATCGCCTAGTAAGCATGGATCAACGGTGCAGAAAATACGCTTCCACTTAGGAAAATGCGCGTCATGTAAAAAAAGAAAACTAACATGACAGACAGTTCACAAACGTCTCAACACCAAATGAAATGCAATGAAAATAAAAACATCAACAAACAGTAGGGTATTCAATGGGAAACAAAGACACGCAACAAGATCTCCTCGACCGATTTAACAGCATCTCCCTCCTCTCTTCCTCCTCATACTTTGCACTTCGGCCTCCAAACCATCACCGGCTCCGCCTGCTGGAGTGGTAGGAAACCCCAGCCAGCTCCTTCTCTTGTCACCGTGACCGACTCGAAAGCTGCCATTGTTGCCACCGGACTGGTCAAAGTAGCCTCCAGCATAACCCTCGACACCCGGTGTCGATCCGGCAGCTTGCGCCTGTAGAATTTCCAGTTGCTGATTTCGCTGCTCAACCAGCTTGCGCGTGATGACGCGAAAGACCTCCTCGACGCCCTCTCCATCTCGAGCGCTGATTTCGTGACAGCAGTCCCATCCGATATCCTGACCCCAGAATCCACTGCTGCGGTTGCTGTGCGGCGACGTCATGGCCGATCCCGCGGCACTGGCATTGCTCGTGCGGTGCGCAACCGCCAGCTGCTGCTGCTGCTGAGTCTGGCTGGCGAAGAGGTTCTCTGCGACGTATGCGATGCATCGTTCGAAGGGGACCATGCGCTTGCTCGGATCTTCTGCCACCACGTCGCTCTTCGTGCCGACTACGTGTAAGATCACGTCGTCTCCGAGATTCTTCTTCAGTTCGAGCAGCCAGCGTCCCATCTCAGCAAAGCTCTCCGCATCAGTGATGTCGTAGCATAACACGGCAGCATTGGCGCCGCGGTAGTAAAGCTTGGAGATGCTGCGGAAGCGCTCCTGCCCAGCGGTGTCCCAGATCTGGAGGCGCACGACGGTCGAGGTGTCGATGTCCACCACGCGTTTGGTCAGAAAGGAGGCGCCGATAGTAGAGGTGGTGGTCGGTGGGGTGAAGGCGTTCTTGACATAGCGATGGACGAGAGAAGTTTTGCCCACGCCTGCGAGAAGTTTGTCAGTGACAGGGTAGAAAGAAAAAACCCCCTTCCCTGACGCGTGGTGTCGCTTACCTTGTGATCCAAGTACAACAATTTTCGCTTCAAGGCTGCTGCTCGTTGGTGGCGACGCCATCGGATAGGCAACAGTAGACGGTGTCGCGAGGGTCAACGGACGGCTGGAAGGAAATCAAGCAGGAAGCGGCGAGGCATTGTGTGCGCGCAAGACATGCAGACCCCGCCCAAACTCCCAAGATGTTGCCTACCAGGCAGTCGCGTTTTGGTGGAGAGGTGCGGAAATTGGATAGGGGCAATTGGGCAGCGCAGGTCGAATGGCAGACTGTTTATTTGGTTATGACGCCAGCCGCAATCTCACCGGGATACCCAGCCCAGGCCTCACGTGCCGATAATCTTATCATCAATCTTGCAGCCCACTAACCACCTCTCCCTTACCAAATCATCGCGAATATGACCTGCAGCTTACCGGGAGTGCCGAGGCTCGGGCGAGCTCTCGCCGGCCATGCGCTATTCAGCACCCCTCCACCCTCGACCTAGCCCGCGCGGCTCTGTCTTGCCGCCCAGACTTGTCCGGTAATGGAACTCGTTTTGTCTTTGTGGGGTAGTGGTGGATGGTGTCGTAGGGCATGTGGAACGGCAATGCGCATTGCCATACTCCCTTGACCCGGCACCGAGACCTGGCCGTCTTCACGCATCTAGCCCTAAATAATCTTGGACTAATGCTAGTTTGTTCTGCATCTACACTTGGAATTGCTGCTCAGATTCTTCCCTTTCTGTTTTGTTGTCTTTATTACCGTCTCTTCTCATCTTTCAATCGATCTCCCTAACTCCATTCGTAGCCATGAACCATGACAGCAATGACACCCAGAAGGAAAAACTCACCGGCGAACAAGTAGCTGAGCACAATTCCCGCGAGTCGTGCTGGGTCATTGTCCACGGCCGAGCGTATGATGTAACCGAATTCTTGCCAGAGCATCCTGGTGGGCCCAAGATCATCCTCAAGTACGCGGGCAAAGATGCCACGGAAGAATACGAGCCAATCCACCCGCCAGATACACTGGACAAGTATCTTGATAAGAGCAAGCATCTGGGCGAGGTGGATATGAATACCGTGCAGCAAGAGGAGAAGGAGGAAGACCCAGATGAAGAAGAACGACAGAAGCGCATCGCCAGGATGCCAATTCTCGAACAATGCTACAACCTCATGGACTTTGAGGCCGTTGCCAAGCATGTCATGAAGAAGACGGCCTGGGCATACTATTCGAGTGGGGCAGATGATGAGATTGTTAGAATGTTCAATCCCATCCATGTTGGACTTCGGCACTGACTCGCGAGGTAGACAATGAGAGAAAACCACTCGGCTTACCACAAAATCTGGTTCCGGCCGCGGATCCTTCAAGATGTCGCCAAGATTGACTTTTCTACCACCATGCTCGGCACGAAAGTTGACATTCCATTCTACGTCACCGCCACTGCGTTGGGGAAGCTGGGTAATCCAGAAGGAGAGGTTGTTCTGACCAGAGGCGCCCGAAAGCACAACGTCATCCAGATGATACCCACACTGGCCTCATGCTCATTTGACGAGATCGTCGACGCTGCAGAAGGTGGCCAGGTTCAATGGCTGCAGCTATATGTATGCTGATCCTGATTCATCCCCTACTGGTCCCACGCTCACGCAGCACACAGGTCAACCAAGACCGCAACATCACCAAACGCATCGTTCAACACGCCGAAAAGCGCGGCTGCAAAGGCCTCTTCATCACCGTCGACGCGCCTGTACGTCTTTCTTCCTCTCCTCTCCGCCCCAATCCTCCTCCATTACCCCTATACTAACCCCTTATCTTTCCCTCCCTCCAGCAACTCGGCCGCCGCGAAAAAGACATGCGCAGCAAATTCTCCGACGTCGGCTCCAACGTACAATCCTCCGACGGCAACTCCTCCGTCGACCGATCGCAAGGCGCCGCGCGCGCCATCTCCTCCTTCATCGACCCGGCCCTATCCTGGGCCGACCTGCCATGGTTCCGCTCCATTACGCGCATGCCCATCGTGCTCAAGGGCGTGCAGCGCGTCGAGGACGTGCTGCGCGCCATCGAGTCCGGCTGTGTCCAGGGCGTCGTGCTGAGCAACCACGGCGGGCGCCAGTTGGATTTCGCGCGTAGCGGCGTTGAGGTGCTGGCCGAGGTGATGCCGGCATTGAGGGAGCGTGGGTGGGAGAACAAGATTGAGGTGTTTGTCGATGGCGGCGTAAGGCGGGCGACGGATATTTTGAAGGCGTTGTGTCTGGGTGCGAAGGGGGTGGGGATTGGGAGGCCGTTTTTGTATGCGATGAGTGCGTATGGGCTGGCTGGGGTGGATCGGGCGATGCAGGTGAGTAGAGCTTCTGTCTCACCGTCCTTTGAAAATTGGATGATGAGAAGAGGATGCTGATGCTAATGTGCTCCGCAGTTGCTGAAGGACGAGATGGAGATGAACATGCGGTTAATTGGGTGCAGCAGCATAGACCAGCTGAACCCAACCTTGGTTGACACAAGAGGATTAAGCATGCACACCACTGGCGTTCCCAGCGACACATTGTCTCTTCGCAATTACGACTCTCTTGCTGGGCCAAAAGAAAAGGCCGATGATCCTAGAGGAGCAGATGCGCCGAAGGCCAAGCTATAAGTTGGTTATAGCCATCTAGCCACGCTTTGTATATACTGCTCACATGTAAATTTTGCAATAAACTGGAAATCCATTCCATTGATGGTTGAAATTTTTTGGTTGGCTCTATTGAACAGGGCGGCCTCTTGTATGAGCAGAACGCCACATTCCCATCTTCTCGGCTTGCCAAGCAACCCGCGCCGGAAAATCAGTATCGACAAGTTCACTTCCGAGGCTTAAGCCTGTTTTCCCATTCAGTTCTTCTTCCACCCCTGAATCGCTTCATCCACGTCCTTCCGATACCGCTGCTGACCCTCGCACTGTTCCAAAAAGATCTTGTACTTGGTCGCCAGCAGCTTCTTCTGGCCCTCGTCCTTGTTCGGCAACACCGTCTTACCCGGCTTACTCATCCGATCCATGATGCTCCACAGCGATTCCGTCCTGCCTTCTCTGTCAGTGCTGGCGGCCTTGGCGCCCAGCATGGCCGCACCGTGCACGACGGCAGCGTGGACGTAGCGCGGGATCAGCACGGGCATGTCGCACGCCGTGGCCATGAGCGACATCAGAATATCGTTCTGGCACTGCGAGCCGGACATGAAGATGGAGCTGATGATATGGCCGGCCTTGTTCATGGTCTCGATGATCTGATGCGTCTGCAGCGCGATAAACTCCATGGTAGCGTAGTAGTACAGGGCAAGGCCATCGATGCTGCGATCGCTGCTGAGCCCAACGACAGAGCCCGTCATGTTGGGATCCGCGACGGGGCTGCGGTTGCCAAAGAGGTCGCCGTAGAAGAAAAAGTGGCGGCCCAGCCAGCTGAGGTGGGGTGCCTGAACCTTTTCAGCCATCTCCCGAAGGTGCTCGTTGAGGTAGTCATAGATGTTGGCGTTGAAGGTCTCGGCGACAGACATGGTTTCCTGGAAGGCCGGGTGCGTTTCAAGGACGTGCTTGAGGAGCTCGCCGGTGGCGGATTGGCCGCCCTCGGCAAGCCAGTAATTTGGAATCAGGACATCGCGGTACGGACCCCAGACGCCGGGCACAAACACGGCCTCTTTGCTCATAGCGATGTGGCAGGTCGATGTTCCTGCGACAGCCGCTAGACGAGTAAAGGCTTGGGAAACGTCGTTCGAAGGGACGCCCGCGCTCAGTTCATGGTTTGTCAAATGTACCTTGGCACCTACCGTGCCAATCCATCCGGCATAAGCGTCAATGACACCGCTGCCAATCGCGATGCCGGCGGGAAGGCCCATGTCTTCTGCTGCTTTCTCGCTCAAAGTGCCGCATATTTCACCGGCCGTGAGGTATTTGCCATTCTAGAACCACGTCAGTCATGCCCAATAAGAACAGAAGCGAGTGAGAGCATTACAACCCCGTTGACGCCACCCAATCGCTTGAAGTTATCGTTGCAAAGATCTTCGAGACCAATTTCTTTAAGAAAATCTTCCTGCCACCCCTTGACACTGCCGTCAACGCCGACAGGAACGAAACCCTGTTTGCAGACCACACTGCAAAAGCTCCTCGTCTCATTTCCCGTAGCCATGTGAGTCAGCGCATCAGTAAGATCGTAGAATTTGCAGCGATCGAACTGCTCCTTGGTCATGTGGTTCTTTAGCCACAGGACCTTGGGGATTTCCATTTCGATGGACATCTTGCCTCCCACATATCTCAGTAGATTGTGGTCGGTGGCATTGATCTTGTTAGTCTCTTCAATTGGGCGATGGTCAAGCCACAGGACAACATTGCGGTCGTGGCCATCCTTGTTGGAAAAGTCTGGACCAGTGACGCACTGGGGCTCGTCGGTATCATTGGTGAAGACTGCGAGCGAGCATGTCGCGTCAAAGCCAATGCCGCGAATGGTGCTTCCGTCAATGTTGTGCTGATTCATCGCCCGCTGGACTGAAGAACAGATACACCGCCAGATGTTGGTCGTAGATTGTTCCTGAGTATTCGGTCAATTACAAAAGAATCGCGAGCTCCCTTACGCTTCAGTAAGAGACTCACATAGTAGCCGGGTTCAGGCTGCCACAACCCAATATTTTCCGAAGCCAAGCCAACAATGTCGCCCTTGGCATTCATGATACACGCGCGGGCGCTGCCCGTGCCAACGTCAATTCCAATGTAATGCTCCATCTCCGGGCGAAGCTCATTGTGCGGATCGGTGGACATTTGACGCGACTGCTGCCTATACGGCTGGCGGATAGGCATTGAACCGGCCATCTTGGTGACTGGAGCTCCCGTGGAGCTATGTGCAACGTGACCTGTTTGCCGGGCAGTGAAGCTATGCAAGGGACCGTGCCGGATGCAGTGTGGGAGCAATCAGAATGGAACTGGAGAGCTGACGCGCAAGCTGGAGCTGGACTGAGACGTGGAGCTACGAAAATGAGGAAGCAAGAGTGAACTGAGTGCACGAGAATGTTGAAGAGCAAAAAAGAAAAAGTGTCAAACAAGGTTTCGGGAGCTGTCAGCCATGCGCGGGTGGAAGCTCCACAGCCCCGCGCGATTACATACGTAGCATGCAGCGGTTCCTACTGCTGCGTGTCGTCACTGGCGTGGATTGGCGAGTCAAACTGCATCGCAGCAGTGTTTACGTGAGCGCTCCAGCTGTCAGCAGCGAAGAAGGTCGAGTCGAATGAGACAGCTGTTAGTAACGGGCGCAGTCCAGTGGGACGGGATGGGAGCGCCGGGTAATTAGGTGCCGACCTAAGTGCGGTCTAACGACTACCTGAGGTAATCAAGCGCCACGGTGGGCCACGGCGAGCCATGAATGGTTAGGTGAGGTACCCATCGTTGAGAGTTGAGAGGGAGATAGTTGTCCCAGGGTGCCAATGAGAGACGAGTACAGGTCCGCCCCTATTCAATGCCGCGGCCTACCAAAATATCTGCGCACTCTCTCACCCCATCCGAAGTCTTTTCTTATAATTAGCATTATTACTTAGACGGTCATATAGCATCAGCGCTAGACCAAAATTGTCGCCTTGCCACAACTTCAGTCATGCAAACTCTCGTCTCTTTGCCCTGACATTGTTTCACGCACGCGTTCTGCTTTTGTGCCACTCGCGCGCCGAGTACGTCCTGACACATGGGCCGCTGAAATGCAATCTGCAATTTCGAAAAGACAGCTCGACCTAAGTTGCACGCATCGGTGATATTTCAGCCCTCATGATGTGCGAGGTGGCAGATCTCATGACGAGCTCCAGCGCGTCGAACATGACTGTGCCAGACTGTGCCGTCGACGATTGTTGGCTACCAGCCTCGCAACCGCATTGAAAGCTCTGTAGGTGCTGCAAATCCAGCTGCAGTTGTTGCCTTCCGCACCTGTCTCAGACGCCCGTCTCCATAACCACGTCGATGATCTACAAGTGGATGTAACTAAACAATCTAATGTTGCTTCTCGATTTTTTCGATGCTCGGTTTTTCGGATAACGTCAACGTGACGAGGCAATGACCAATCCCCTCACGAAGTAGTCAAGCTATGAGTCAGTAAACTTCTCTGCAAGGAGAACATTTTCCAGTATTTAAAAAAGACCAGCTTTCTTCGATCATGCATTCTATACGTCTGCACTCACTTTTTCCGTTTCATTTCCTATCTCAAACATAGTCTCCGTAAGGGACAGCTCTCTGCTCGCAGGAGACCCCCATCAAACTACTGAAGTAAGTGATTCAGAATAATTTTGGAATTTGGACGACTGCTCTAAAGTTCTCCTACACATAAAATCACTTGAACTTCCAATATCCAACCCTGACCCAGAATACCCCTCGCCTTACAACAGAATAATAGTCTCATCCTCATTTCTCTCCCTCTGTTCTCATTGACTTCCGGTTCTCCAATGTTCTTCAAATACACTAACGTTCCCCTTCCTCACCTATAGACATCGCAAGCACCCCTCATCCAACAAATTCGTCTCCTTGACCCGTGGTTTTCTCGTGGTACATTCATTTGAATCCCACGTCTCTACTCATTTCACCATCAATCGAGCAGGTTCTCGATCCAAGCTTGCACCATGAAGTTCTCCAAGTCCAAACGACCCATCTCTTGGCTGGCGCTCGTCCAAACCCTTGCCTGTTGGCTTGCATACACAGGCATTGCGCAATGCGTACCCGCGACTAAGGACATCTTCAGCCCAACTTCGTCTTCCCAAGTTGAAATTGGTACGTTGGAAAAACGATTGTTTACTCTACCCAGGTTCACCATGAAAGCCTTCAGAGGGGCTTCAAGTACCTTTACGTGTGTAGCAAGCAATCCTTCCAAGACCAAGTGAACCTATGGCAATGTCCAAGCACTTGCGGAGAATGGATATAATCAAATCAAAGACCACTTTAGCGACCGTAAGGTGGGGCTTGTGTCGGCCTTATACATACCCAGAACAAATAAGGTATACTTAGCATCGATTCCACGCGATGAAAGTGTCTACGCATACTTGAACCAGCATAAAAAAGAACTGGCACCAGCTTGGGACTCCTACTACCCGCAGCCCATCCCATGGACGGAAGACGGAAGCAGGCAATATCACGCCGAGGATCTCAGTGAGTTCGAATACGAGAGCAGTATTGGCGAGGCAGAAAAGGAGGAAAACATGAACAGCAGCGAGTCAGGTAGTGAAAAGGAGGTTAAAGGGGAGGGTGAAGGAGGCGGTGAAGGGGCTGGTAAGGAGGGTGGTGAAGGAGGGTGGTGAAGGAGGGTGGTGAAGGAGGGTGGTGAAGGAGGCAGCGAAGGAGGTAGCGAAGGAGGCAGTGAAGGAGGCAGCTCATAAAGTAAGAAAGGCAAGCACCCGGAAGGAAGCTATATCGCTGTCTGAGGCAAATACAACAGTAAAGACAAGACACCTGGGCTGCAAATACTCTGCTACGCGCGCAAGAAAGGAGGCCAGACGGACAAGGAAGGACAGCAAGCATGCCGAAACATCCTGACGGGTCTGGACGTGGACTTTGATACGAGATACTAACGAACGCAAGTTTTCATCAGACTGGTCACCAGAATCAGGCAATCCCTGGTATCGAGGAGTCGGACACATTATTTTTTTTTTGGGAAGATCGCTCATCTGGATTCAGCCTTGACAACGTCATTTACTTAAATATTGATGCAGGATCTCGAGATCCCGACTATTCTTCGGCACTGATAATGATCAAATTCTTTTTTTTACATATCAACTAAGTTCAGTCTATCATCGAATTAGAACAGTCTTATGTACTAGCTTTCCTTAATGCCCTGAAACATTGGGTGAACTCTGAGAAATTTGTAGTCAGAGTATTTCACCATTTTCATGGGTTCAAGCGTCAAAAGCTCCTCCGGGCACCACTCCATCATCCAGTCCATCGGACCCTTCGGATCTCTTAGGCAATGATCAATGATCGGTATTGAAGCATAGATCTGTTCTACAGGTACTCCTGTTTGTAGTGCTGGATCCACGAACAAGGAGTCTGGGATATGGTCTGGCTGAGGAACAGCAGATTTGCTCTTCGATGCAACGGCAAAGTTGTTAGAGTAGGCGGCTGGTAATTTACGTCTTAGCTTCCACTGCACGCACTGCTCATGAAATAGCTCATGCGGATAAGCCGGGGAAGTAGTAGCACGATAATAGACCAAGGCGTCCAGAATATCCCATTGGGTTGGCGATATCTCGTCGATATGGTAGTCAAAAGCGTCTCCCTCAATTTCGCCTTTCTATAAGACATCCATTGAAGCCTGTCCATAGACAAGATGAAATAGTGCTACCAAGTTTGGCAAGTCCATGGTAATTGGCGTATAGCCTGGGTCGTCGTGGTCGAAACCATAACCTATGCCTGGCACAGCGCCCTCGACCACGTTGAAGGTCAAAGTCAAGGTGGTCTTGTCTACCGATTCCCGGTCTAGCAAGAAAGCAAACATTTCCTTAATCGCTGGATTGATATTATCAACTATGCACTCTTGGTCTTGTGGCTCAAACTTCAACCAGCGGTTGCGCGGATAGACTTCCTCTTTTGTGTAGAGACAACGAACTCTGCAGCCATCGGAATATTGCCGCACGTGTTCTGGCTTGGTCACCTCAATCTCGAGACTTCTAAGGTAGCCTCTGTTATGTCGCCCGATTGCGTTTAGCCAAGCAACAATGGGATCCCAGTTGTGGTCGCCGAGAAAGCTGAATGTATTTTTGCGATAGAAGACCGCAGCTGCTTCTCTGGCAATCATTCGGTCAATTTGCAATAGGTTCAAAGTTGTTCGCTGTATGCTTTGCTTCGTAGCCTGTTTGTCAACCGCACGCCAACATTTTACCGGACATCTCGGCTCTCCAGGCCGTTTTCCAAGTTTCCAACGCCAATCCTGCTTTTTGGGTAGCATGGGGGCATCTACCTGCCATCCACCAGCCCAGACCACAATGGGCGAATTGGATATCAGAGCATGCTCGTATACTTTCTCCCGAAGTTCGCGCGCGAGGCTAAGCATTGAGGCTCTCAGATGCTGCATTGCATCAGGTGTGGAGGTCTTGTTAGACTGATTCCGTGAGAGGGTGTACTGGCAACTGTGAAGCGATGATATAGAACGATCAGCACAGACCGTGCCGCTCTAGACTCGAGGTGGACCGGGAATGACGTGTTTTCTGAAGCTGCAGGCGTTGCTAGAATAAGCGGTACAGGATGGTCCGATCGAATGTTCCGCCGATGAAATGGGTAAGGACGTAGAAGGCACGCACATAAGGCACGTACATGGTGTACGTCGTGGAGAGGCTGTACGCCGTGAGTGGCAGCGTGTGCATTCCTTTAGCTTCAGTTGATCAAAGATTCGCAATGAGGGCGTCGTTCTCAAGAATATCGTCCTCGTATGCTCGGGTAGTGAATGCCTAGAAGAACATCGGTGCCAACTTTCCGCCGGATGGCACTTTGCATTTGCTATTCCTTGGCGACATAACGCAGGTTATGATTCGCAAAAGACCAAGCAGCTGCCGCGATCCATGAAATCTTAGGCCAAACTTTCTTAGAAACATATTGGGCTTAGGTGCTATAGTCGAAATTCACGAGAACTTGCTTGTCCAGCACATCTCCGCTGGCTAGTGGCTAGAAGTGGCGGGAAGTTGGTAATCCACAACAGCTAACCACCTCTTTACCAGCAGATCCGCGCATTTCTTTACAACTTAAAATAACTCATTAAAGAGCAATGGGAACTCTGCCACGTGCACTGCCAATGAATGCATTGAGAAGAGGCGAATGCTATGCACGTCAAGACCTTTTATTACTCTAGCTCTGTTCGTGTAGCGCCAGTCCATTGACTCGGCAAGCAGAGATATCCACGTCTTCTTTATGCCCTCTTCCCTCAAAGCCGGTAGTAGTGCTGCTCTCTAGAACATCGCTGGTAGACTACAAACTTTTACCTCCATTTTCATTTCTAAACCTTTTGTTCTTCACAGACTTTGCGTCTTCTCTGTAGCCGCCGCGCTCTGTATTGCTCGGAGCAAATAAGAAACCTATCTCACGCAACTTTCATGCTCAGGACCTTTGGAGCTTAGGCTATGCTTCGCTCGGATAGCTTTGTATGTATACTCTGGCATTGATCTGGTTAATCTCGCAAACCATCTTCAGCTCGTCTTCTAGCAAGATATCAACGCATTCCCGGTTCCTATGAAACGCTCTCAATTGCACGTGGATCTTTCCGTTGTCTTTAATGTCCCCCACAGCCCACAATCTTCTCAGTCATTTGAGATTTAGTCATCAGCACGCTCCCACCTGGGGCAACAATTACCCATTGAAAGATGCTCTCAACCTCGACATTGAATATTGAGTCATCTCTGTAGACGATGCTTTCGACAGGCCCCTCAATCTCGATACACTTGTTTCTCCGCAACACGAGAAGATTCGAAAAGGCATCATCTGACAATGCAGCAGTTGCATAATACATTTAGAACATTAGCTCAAATGAGTTTTCTACATCCTTGACATCTACGATTCTATATTGTCATGTCCAGTAGTCGCTTTAACTAGATGATCGACCACTTTCAAGATGGGTCTCGTTAATTTGTGCGACCGAATGCGCATCTTCTGTTTCATATGAATCCTGAAATGGATATGGGGACAGATCTGAGAAAATAATCGGAGTTTTCAGATACATCTGTTCTTTCCAGGGGAATGCCAAAAAGGAGAAACAGCTGAAGCTAGACTTAATGCGGCAGAATGTCCAAGTTTGCTTTGTGCTCAATTGCTAGTCCAGACTCACCGGCCAGACTTCTCTCAAGGCCATTGATTTTGCATATTGAACAAAACTGGATGCATGCTCAAGGGACCTCCTAGGTAATAGCTCCCATAAAATGCAAAGACGTCTTCATTATCCCGGTGTGCGGTATTCGGATACATGCACGCTCGTATCTTTTTTGAAGTTCACTAATGCGGACATTCACTCCCGTCGGGGGATATCAGTGGAAATGCTTCTGCCTGCGCAGTACTCTGAACATTGATCTACACTCATCTGGGATCAAGTTATTGGGCCTATCATCAAGACTGCAGCGTTGGCCCGACTCAGATGGATGGAAGGTACTTAAGAGACTTGACACTTCTCTTAAGGGCATGTTAGTCCCAAATCCTTGGCAACTGTATCGTTGATGGACGTCTAAAGAAATGTCCTTGACATCACCAGTTGTTTCTGTCTGGTGGCGGTGACGTCACAGAACGTCACATTTTAAGTAGGAGAATTCCCTTTCCTTATCCGTTAACGAATCTCGAAGAGTTAAATAGTTCCAGGGGCAATCTATCCTCGTCAGCGGCGTTGATTGAGAATGCCCACTACACAAGTCATGGAAGGTGGATCTCGCGAATCGACGTATCAGTTCTCTGCTCCTTGGCTATGTACCTTGCACATTCCCTACTACCTACTTTATTTGTTAACCTGTTTACCCTTAAATGTTCCTTTCGTAAGTTGCAAGAGTTGCTCCGATCTCGTGTAGGCCACGGATACTCACATACGATGGGCGAAACTATTTCTGAAGCAATCGGAGCTGACCACAGCTCCTTCGGTTTCTACTACGACAACTTACTTGGACCCTTGCCCGCCATGCTGTCAGCGAGGAGCTGACGCTGTATCCCGCCATGGGAAAGCACCTCGGAGATATAGGTATCCAACTCTCGAAAACAGACAAAGAGCAACATCTTGAGGTGCGTTCAAGTGAAGCGGATACGTGAAGCAGAGACTCACCCAGGAAAGGGTCAAGAACTATCTATATCAAGTTCAAGACACGAGTCCCGCAGACCCCAAATTCTGGCCACTCCTCAATGATCTTATGAGGATCTTCCATCACCACATTGAGCCTGAGAAGGACGAAGACATGTCGCGTGTTGAAAAGCTGCTCTCCAGATCCGAGAGCGAGGCACTGGCGCGGGAGTTCCAGAGAATGAAACTCATAGCTCCCGCCAGAAGCCATCCGAAGCTCCCACCGAGGTCCATCTTGAAGCTCTTGCGGGGTTGCTGGTAGCTCCGATGGACTGTCTACGAAATATGAGACGGGATTTCCCGACGGACAGTGACCAGCGTGTTGCGGATGAGCGCATTCAGAATAGGGTGGAAGACAAATCGAACAATACGATGCAGAGTATCGCGGCGCATTAGCACCGTTAAGTCTTGGAGATATCATCTGCAGCAACGTGCAACAGTGACATTGACATGACACGGTCATAAGTAGTTGGAAACCGTCTGAATGATAGTATTTAATGTGACTGCACGATGCCAACCCTTGATGAGAAAAATCATCATGGTCAGAAATAATTCTTACCCTATCTAACTCGCAATTGGAGCTGTATCCTAGCCAAAACGATTGAAGACGTTAAACCTGGCAAGGGGCACCCGTGACGCAGACCCTGGCAAATTTGCTATAGGATAACCTCCATTAAGCGTCCGAATGCATCACCTTAGATAGTAAGATGATTAGTAAGTTTTTGAATATGAATGGATAAAGTTTTTTCCGATCTCCATTCGCTTGCACCCACCCAATATCAATGAACTTCGATTCTGCTATGATATCAGCAGCTCGACGAGATTCTGGTACAGCGCAAACGTCTGCGTGCAATGTCTGCTATTCGCAAGGCGAAGTTCTGACTGATTCTCACGGCGACAAGTCACTGATCCCGCCGACACAAAGCATCTCAAAGCCCATCCCGAACCGGCTTGTGGCTCCTGCATTCGTGCGACTACCGGTCGGCGGCATATGATGGATCACATCGTGAGATCTCCGGCTGTAGCTACTATTGCCATGACAGCGTGTGCGGCGACGTGCATGGTAATGGGTCCTAGCCTAAGACAGGGGGAAGAACGACATCAAACTCCAACTCTCCGCCCTCTTCAAACGACTGACGAGCGTCGCCTCAACATACGAAGTAGCTGCTCGGTTTAAGCTGTTCTTTGAGAAGACCATCGAATTCTATCCGTTTGATTTCGGCGTTCAAACCCACTACGATGTCTGCACATGCAAGACAACATGGTCTCTCGACTGAAACATCAGAAAGACCTGATTTGCTAGCTATTTTTGAGGTGAGTCAAGATCTTCAGTGGCTACCTCAACACTCTGCACTTTTCTTTGTTTTCCAGCTTCTCCTAATCGTTTGATTTCTAATGATCTCATTTTGGCAACTATCATGATCGTTTTTGCATTTTAAGAAGCGAGGAAGCTCTCCCCAGGCCAGCGCTCTCTACACTCAACAATCACTACACATCCCATCCACCAACTTTTTCTCCTCCTGCACCTCCGCCATCACCCTCTCCTCCTCCATCCAATACCTCTCCACCTGCTCGCGCAACGCCCGGTCGCGAACCACCACATTCCGGACCCAGCCCAGCGCCGCCAGCTTCGCTTGCGCCGCTGTCAACCCCCGCACGCTGCTCTCCACCTGCTCCGTCACCATCAACGGCTATATGAGCAACCAATTTGTCGCCGCCATCTACATCACTCACCCGCCCAGCGCGTCCACCGCCGCCATCCCGAACCCGCGCCACACGCGCATCTGCCAGTAGAAGCAGTCCAGCTCGGCGAGTACTCACGTCTGTCTGAGCATGGAAACGATTAACAAATGTTGGCTCTGCTCGTGGAGCGTTGCTGCAACAGCACACAAATGCGAGAAATGCAAAGCTCCAACATTCCCAACCAAAGAACATGACCCCGTACTGGGATCGACCACACAAGCTTGGAACCTCTGGATACTTGAGCCCGAGCGCTCAAAGTGCCCAACAAGCCGCATACTTGGTTACGAGAATGACGAGATTGTCGGATTTGGATACGTCTACCGCACACCGCTTGTATCCTTTGTCATCAAAAAGCCGCTGGACAAAATTTGGGGACCAAAAGAAGAGGCTGCACTCCGAAGATTGCGGGTTACCAAAATACTCGACCTCAAGTTCTGTGATATTGTTCTTTGCCTCTTCGAGCCAGCGTCAATAGGTTCGTGGAGACTCTTCGTTGATACATGGAATTTGCAGCTGATTTGAAACCTATAGTGGAGCGTTCGCAATCAGAGAAAGGGAATGCGGACTGTTACGGCAAGAGCAGCCTTAGTCAGCAACCATTAGCCAGCACCTACTTATGTTGCTCTTCCTCCACACCCTCACTTTCTCTTAGATAGTTCAGTTACAAGATTCATTTGCACTTCACCACTTGTGTCCTCAGTCCTCAGGCTTCCTAACACGGACGGTTGAAAATCGACGGCAAATTTAAGCAAGTTGTAGGAACATCCAAACGGCTTAAACTTAGACAAATGCACGTCATTGTTGCTGTCTTATATAATACACTAACCAAATTCTCGAACTTCTCGTTGCTATTATCATATTGACCTGCGCCGGTTTTTGTCCAAGTCTTTAGCTTTTTTTCTGTTGCCAGCACTGTCGTTGTCTAAATCTTTTTTGTTGGGGCTTAACGGCTCATCCAGTATTTGATGCTCAGGCAAATAGCCGATTTGATCCATGCCGAATGCCCCGCCATAGTCCTTGCACTTGCACCAGCGTGGCAGATACCAGGCCTTCTCTTCGCCCGGATGATATATCTTGCAGCACATATAGACATCAATTACCGCTTTGAGTCCAGGGTAGACCTTTTCCGCAAACTCACGCCTGGTGAAATCTAGACATCCGTCATCAAGAAGGAAATCGAACAAGCCACTGGCAAAATCTCCCTTTTGCGTCATCAGCCATAACTCGGCCCAGGCTGGATAGAAGCCTCCAAATTCCCAATCGAGGATTGCTTGTATCTTGTTGTCGCGGACGATGATATTGCCTAAGTGTATATCTCCATGAGTCAAGACGTTGGAAAAATTTCGGGGAAAGTTTGCCCTCAACTGCTGCAGCTGGCGTTCAATCTCGTCTTGGTCTTTAAGCTTGAATTTTTTGGCCAGTCCTTTACGCAGTTCTGGTTCCAGGTTGTCAAGCCAGCTATCAATGGTATATCCCATCTTCTTGCAAGGACGCCTTTCTCTCGAGCACCAGCCAACTATTGGGTCATAGAGCTGCTCGTGATTGACCTTCTCGATTACTTTGGATTGCAAGGTTCTCCACTGTCGGACGTACCCTGCAAGCTCCTTCCCGTATGCCGCTTTTTGTTCCGTAGACAAGGTGTGCCATATAGATTGCAGCGTTTGGCCTTGCACTTGAGTCATGAGGGTGAAGCGTATCTGGGCTTTTGGATCGCCCAGGATCATCATACACTCAAGCACCGGCACCTTGACGTTTGGCACGTTGCGCAGATACTCCTGGGTGATGAAATCGTTGCCGAGCCGCTCGTTGTTTGGCTCATCTCGAAGAACCCATTCATTTCCAATCTTCCAAAGGCCCATATTGCTGCGAGCGTGCATAATCTTGACGCGGGGGTCATATGCGCCCCCAAGCTGATGGTTAGTGTTCCAGCCACAGGCCCAGCAAAGCGTTTCTGGTGGACCGTCCGGGCAATCCATTCCTGGGAATTCACCACCATCTTCATGGCGAACGGTTCTGTTGAATGAGTCGTCCAGCACAAGGTCCTTGATGTGACGCTCAGGATGGGTGTAGTCGTAATCCATTGGTTGCGTTCGCTATATGGCTGGAATGTTTTCGAGGGACTGCCGGCTTATCCTATTACGGAAGGGCCCGGAGGGTATAGAAAATCGTTGTTGGACATAAAGCTAGATCCAAGATGATAGAATCGTCCATAGGTAGAGATATTCAATATCTATATTAGACATGGACGAAAGAAGAAAGGATGAAAGAAGAATGGATTAAAGAAGAATGGTTGAAAGAAGAATGGATGAAAGAGGAATGGATGGAAGAAGAATGGATGAAAGAAAAATGGATGAGAGAAGAATGGATGAACAAAGAATGGACGAATACGGATATCAAGTACAAGGAGACAAAGATACCCGTCTGATCGGGATGAAAAAAAGTGGATAGAAGATTGCGGAAATCGTGTGATAAAAGTACAAAAGTATATTATTCTGTGTCTTTTCAAGTAGAGCGAATTTTGACAGCAAACTGGCGTATATGCACTGATTCGGGTCATTGGGGCAAAAGGAGAAGAGGCAAGGAGGGGAATGTCAAGCAACTCTAGCCACCACTACCACTACCACTACCATTAACTCCTAGTCTCTAAGCTGCATCTTTAATCTGCTAACATATGTCTTGAGTAGATTTTTCTGAGACCAGATTCTTAGTAATGTTGTTGTCATTGTTTAAAAGACCTTTGTTACAGTTTTTACAGCAAGAACGAGCATGGGCCGAGTCACGTCTTTTCTTAGATAAATCAACAATACAGTCTGTTTGCAATTCTCACTTATATCCTCTGCTTCCTGCTCCTCAATATTTGAAATATTTAGTTGAAATTAATATAAATTGTTCAAAATAGTCTAAATAAGAAATACTAACATAACCGTATAGTTTCAATATTGAATAAGAAATATAATTGTATTTAGAACTAACTTTTATTTTATTTAATCTATAACTAGAATAGTAGTCTAACCGAACCCATTGATGATTTTAAACTCAGTAAAAGCCACCAGTAAGGTGAACTCCAGCAGATTACTACAACTACTATCAGGAATCGGACTGATAATTCGACTATTGATTGAACATTAAGGTAATTGGTTTTTTTTAAATATGAATAGATAGAATATTTTTTCGATGCTCAGCCATAGTACCTGCGTCGAAACGGAAAACGATGCGACATCGTCACAATCTCGCGAGTCAAATGCGAAGCTTGCTGCAAACCTTTTCGACTTCATCCAGAAGCTGGAACCATTCGTTCCTAACCACTTTTGGTTTAGAATGTACCAGCTAGCAGATCATGCCGACAGGCTTCTGTCCAAAAGAAAACTTTCGTCGAGCGTTATGTCTCTCTTCTATAAGGCTTGGTCACTTCAAGGAACGCACCGACTATGCGGGAAAATTACTGCAAAGATTAAACACTCTCTGTTCTGTGCTTAACGCCTTGCATTAATTATTTCTCTCCCAGCGCTCCTCGGTGATCTCTTAAGATTGCACGAGGCTCCGCGCAAGACTGGACTGAAAGTGGTGCCATGGACAGAAGAATGGCAACGCCTGTTATCAGAGCATACTATTCTAGCCGACGGGATGTATCTGCTGCTGTAGGCGTCTCTGCTCAAACAGAGATACCAGAAATCAGGCACAAGCAGAAAAGAGGTGTAGATGTTGGTGGCGATCGCAGAACTTTGCAAAGGATCATGATATTTTCGGATATTCTTTGCGCTGAGCTGCTGGCCATATGCTCAGTCCCCACAGTCAACCCATTAATGTAAGTAGTAGGCCCAAAGCGACACTTTACTTATTAATGCTGTTGCAACACTATAGTCTGGCACCACCTTACAAAGTAATTGAAATCTGCGATAAAAAGGCGTACACACTTCCTGTTAACTACTTTATAGCTTTTTCATCGGTCTCTACCATCAATATGCTTACGTCTGGATGAATTAAAACAAGAATTGCAGACCGAGGCTGATCTGCAAGCAAACACTTCGCATTTAATTACAAAGAATAATGTCGAAAACATCATAGAAGAAGCCAGATTCTGCGGCACAGAGCAACAGTGAGAATGCACACAACGTATGGTGAGCTGTATCTGCTGTATACTAGGTATTTCAAGCCGCGTCGCCTGTTCAGCTGTTGATATTATCACAGCTTCTGGACCATCGTGCGCGTGGTCAGGTGATGTTACTGTTCAGCTGCGCCAGGATCGTCAGAATATGTATCTATAGGGGTTCGCCCTGCTTGCTGCTTCCTATTTTCTCAGTTAAACTTAGCTAGAGTAATTTACCTGCTTTGATTGTGCTCCATCAAACAGGAAGATAAGCTCAATGGTGATAGGGACGCCATGCTCGAACAAGACGTGCCAGAGTCAAGTTCAGATGCAGAGCACACAAAACTGTCAACGCGCGTTTCTCATCTTCAATGCCTCTGTAATTTTATTCGAGACGAGGTCCGCGAGACAATAGAGCTGCGAGCCAAGGTAGCCAATGGTACCCTTCACAATATCTCGTTCGAGGATTTATGGCATCTGGTTGAGCCCGGAGATATCATTGTTTGAAAACCAAGGGCACGATCAATTGTACAAAGTCTATTCCGTGACAGGAGGTCAAATCCGGAAACGGCCCCGTACTAGCGACGAATTGAGGGAGTTGGAGCAACAAAAGCAAGATATGTAACGCGGTACTCCTCCTATTAGGAAGCAGTAGGACTGAGGACATGAGTGGTGAAATCCAAGTATTGATCTGGAACTGAACTGAACTATATAAGAGAAGGTGAAGGTGTGGAGGAAGAGCGGCGCAAATAGTGGGCTGTCACGTGCCAGACAGGGCCCACGTGCGCTCTTGCCGTAATACCTCTCGATCCATTAGAGGACGCGTATGATCTTGATGATGAGATATCTTCGAGAGGAAGGATCGAGAGCTCGTACATGGACACCGTTCCAGGTGGACTGCTACATGATTTACAACGGAGTCGATATTGGTCCAGTGGAAGAGTGTAAGAAGATCAAACACTATGTTGGTGAAAGGCGAACTAGTGAGCTTCCACTATATCCTGTACGCTCCCATCCCAAGAAAAACGAGTTTTTGCACAAGATGAAGGAGCGTGGCAAAAAGTTTCTTTCCTGTTTTGGTCACACGAGCTACGAAGGAATAGCACTTGCCACGAGACGTCAAGAGTCCTGTGAAGAGATAGAGAGTGATATTTACATTGACTTTGTGGAGTATTACCGAATATACAATAGAAGGAAGCTCCAGATAGGCAAGTCACTTAGAAGTAGACAGGACTTATCTGTCAAGATATAAGTGGTATAACCTGTTTTACCAAGAGATTGTTTTTTGGATTGACATTATCCGAGGTCGAGGAGCTGCTTCCTAGCAACAACATTCGCTGTATGAGCGGTCACGAAGTGTATCAAAGACGGGCTGACGACTTCATGTTCACTAATCGCACCTTCCTTGAGAAGACCGAACTTCAAGAACTTGACAACTCTCCGGAACATCTTTGACTCATGCCTCATGAATTGGTCGGATATGCGTTTAAGCTACGTCAATAGTGTAAGCTCACTTTATGTTTCGTAGAATCCATTCCCATCGCCCCGGTTCTGTTCTTGTGAAGTTTGATGGATTTCTCTCTGACGTGCTCGATCCAGTTAAATTGGACATCGACCTCGCGAAAGACATCGATAAAGCATCTCCCGAAGCCTAACGGTCTGCATTTGAGGACTTAGTAATCTCGGAGCGATACCGTAAGTTACTTTCTGCTCTTTTTGAGAACCACGTATCTGGAAAATAACGTCATGAACAAAATTTGGGGGCTCAAGAAGCATCTATCATGACTCAAATAGACTTTGTAAGAAGCAAGGGCTTAGGCCTTATCATTTTGTTACATGGATCCCCTGGATCTGGAAAGACTAATACAGTAGAAACGATCGCGGCCTTTACGTAACGTCCCTTGTATTCTGTTACATCCGGAGACATCGGTCTCGCGCCAGAGATTGGAAGGGAACTTGTCCCGACATGCGAGATTGGCCAATAAATGGGGCCGCGTCCTACTCTTAGATGAAGCCGATGTCTTTCTTATGCAGCGTAACTGGCAAAATATATCACGAAATGCACTGGTATCTTGTGAATTTTTCTTCTCAAATGAGTGTTATACGCGTAGCTAGCTTCACCCAGTTTTTCTCAGGCAGTTAGAGCATTATCCAGGTATCCTTTTTCTCACCACAAATCGCCCCGGTGTGCTCGACGAAGCTTTCAAATCACGGATTCACATTGCGCTCAAATATCTCAAAATAGACCTCGAATCTACCAAGGCAATATGGATGAATGTCATGAATCGAATCGAAAGAGACAATAAAAAATCCGCTGTCAAAGTTCACTTTAACGGTGAAGTTCTCCTTGAGTTTGCTGCGGGCCATTTCCAGCGCTGTGAAAAGGAAGGCCTCGAATGGAACGGTCGCCAAATTCGAGATGCTTTCCAAACAGCGCTGGCGTTGGACCACTACGACCGATTTGAGATCCTGCGACAAAATAATCTCACTGAACAGCAAGCTATTGCAAGCGGAAAGAAAAAATGGATGACAATCAAACTTGCGAAAGTGCACTTCAGAAATATAGCCAAGATAGCAAGAGAATTCGAGGACTACATCGAACGACTTCGCGGTAAAGATAGTGATGCTGCGCGTGAAACAGAACTACGTGATGACGAATACGATACTGGTAAACTGAGAGTAAGAAGTATCCTACTACTTCCTATCCCAACACTTCAGTCAGGCAAGGAAAGTCAAAGGCATCCTCTGTGAAATCAGCGGCGTCGAAATCGAAAAGGAAGACTCAAGCAGAATTAGACATAGAGGATGAAGAGGAAGATGACGATCAAAAAGGGGAGGAAGAAGATATAGAGGATGAAGACGAAGAGGATGAAGACGAAGAGGATGAAGACTAGCAACTCTCTGAGTAATGGCATCAAATATTCGAATAGTGTCAAAGATAGAAAGATGTGGAATAATGAAACTACGGAATGAATTACCCTTTGCAGTTGCACATTTAGCATCCCGTGTCTGAGATTAACACTTGGAAAACTGGATCGTTCAACTTCTTATCAGCAGAAGCAGACTGTAGACAGCCTAAAGCAAGGACCCATGTACTCAGGTGAGGCCAAGGCATAGAGCAGTGCGTGATTGAGTCTATTACGGGATGCTCTTTATAGGGTTACCTCTTCGAGTCTTCCAAGCAGAGGCCTAGAGTATAGCCATAACCTCGCCTACCGTATGTCTCTTGCAAGCTCCTAATATATGAAGATTTGTTGGCAGAATTAATCAGTCCTTTCCGCAACACCGATTGGCCTTGCACGTGGATAATGTCTCCGTGAAAGGCACTTTTACGTGCCTTCCGTGTGGAAAGATTGCGTTTGAGCAAACTGAAGACAGCATTCATGGTTGAATAAGGGTCTGTTGTTGCTCGTCCAACACTTATGATAGTGCGAGAAGTCGTAGCTGCGATACTAGCTTTGATAATCAGAAAGCAGTAACAAGTACAGTACAATGCTAATTGATACAATCGAGACTTGTCAGACTCGCTGGAATATTCCTTTCGAGTTCGAAGAACAAATGGCGGAAAACAAGGAATAACAGTGTACCTAGAACACCTCAACAAGTTCCAAAACATTTCCAATTTATCACTGGAAGAACCCAGGGAGAGATCGTCAACGGGCAGTAAGTAAAGTATGAAACATACAAGTGGAGGCATTTCCTCCCCTGCCATCCCAGTCCGACTTCCGTATCCTATCCGTAAGTACATCACGAGTAAGAATGCACACCTAGCCCTACTAATAACATAGTTGAACGACAGCCAACCCAATGCAAAACCAAAGCGACGTCGGCGCAGTCTGATATCCCTACATTGGCGACCCCGACCGCCCAATCGCTGCAGCCAGTGGACTGCAATGACGACCAGTATTACTGCCTGCAAGCTTAGCGCGAGCAAGCTCAGTGCGCCTGAATCGCTAGCCTAACGTCGTAGCTCGCGATACCATACCCAAAACTAGCAGACAACGAAAATGAATGAGACCCAAGTATTGATGATGGCAGAGAATCCCATGAAGATGTCGTGAACCATCTGGAGAGGAGGGGGTCTGGGCAGGGCGATGGCGACGGCGAGGAAGAGGAAGAGGAAGCAGAAGAGTACGACGCAGATAAAGGAGATGGTAGGGACGCCAAAGTGAGGCGTGGACAAGGGGTTTGGAAAAGATGAGGCCATTGACGAATACGCAGTGTGGATCATGACGCTGGGAACGTGGGTCAGAAGCTCAGATCTGCGAATGGAGATAGAGTGAAGGTGAAGTATTACATTATGACTCATAATACCCACCGAAAGGAAATTTGAACGATTTTCATGCCTGTACCAAAGGCTTCAGAGCTACGAACTGAGCTGTCGCCGATAAATTTTAGGAAGGAGTTCCTGGCTTTCGGCTATGCACCAGCGCAAAGCAGGAAAGAGTTTGCAAGCTGAATACTGGAGAACATGAAGTTAAAGAGGATGAAATATGGAGAGATGCCTTGGGTGGATTGCCTTTTTACAATACCCGCAGTCTGATGGATGTATGATTTTGCGATCGCAAGTGACAGTATACCACTCTGCATCTCAACCGCTGAGCGAAGTGCGTCGGAAAGCCGAACAGAGGGAAAAGCACGTACGAGTCGACAATGACATCACTGGGCCTGTTGCACAAATTGCCGTTCCAGAGACCCATGATGGGATGTTGAGGAGCATGAGGGGAGCTAAGTGGCAGAATGGTAGGTTAAGGAACGGGCGAGGGGGAAATTTGAAATAGAGGCAAGGAAGGCCATGATGTGGCGGGGGGCATGAAAGTGGGGATGGTAGATCTTGTAGAGTAAAGAAATAAGAAAAGTGCAAGTTAACTAGAGTCAATAAGGGGAAACTTGCCTATTCTATTAGTCGCTCCTCCGGGATCTGCAGCGCATCAGGCCAAGACAGCCAACAAATCCCGGATAGCACGAGCCTACTTGGAAATCGCCAGAATCCGGAGTAAACTAGGCGACCGCCTCGACCCTGCGGCAAAGTGGAGTCGCTCTTCAGCTTTCACTTCTCCTCCCTTCCGACTTCACTTGTTTTCCAATCCTTCAGGAGTGTGGACAGATCAATGTTGTCATGCGCAAATTGCTCGTTGCGATGCGCTCCAAAACCAGATTGGCCATCACATAGCGCAGGAATGCCTCATTGTAGCCTCATCTTACTCCGCCGGATCAGACTTGATGTAAAAAGCTAGTCAGAAGCTCACCCCTGATTTCCACGAAGTTGAGTCGGTAGCCAACATTGGCCGTGCTTTTATCATGTTGCGCAAAGCTGCGTGCACCGCGGCGCTTTCCTTCAGAGCGAGAGGTATTTTCTGAGTCCATGCCAAAATCAACGACCGCGATTTGTTCACCGATGTCGCGGCCGCGGCAACGCAGCCTCTCTTCCCAATCCACGCACCTGTGTTGCCACCATTGCTGCTAGTGGCGACAATGACTGGTATGATCTGATCGCATGGCAAGCCGCATGGGGGGTGTGGGACCGGGTAATGGCAATTACCTCGGCCAAGCTATGGAAACTACTCTGGAGCCAATGATGCGAACCAGACCTTTCAGTAGGTACAGGCAACCATCGCGGCGGGCAAAAGTGGTTTACTTGAGGTCCCCTGGTACATACCGTCAAGCTTCGTGAAGATCTTCCATCCCAGAACGCCAGTCCAGCGGGAGTATATGATTGCGATTATAAATGTGTGGTAGATATTCGAGGATGGTAGAAAATGTATTGTGTCGTACACATCAGCTTACGACTTTCACATATACCTACAAACCTAATGAAGATCAGTATATACGGATTACAATATCGTGTGGGCTAGCTGATCTAATAATCCTCTCCTACTGGCGAGGTTCCAGCAAGTCGTTTCGGGCGCTCCGACAACAGTACGTACCTACCTCCTACCAGAGGAATTACTGTCGCTCGTTGCCCTTCCAGTTTACTCTGCATCAAAGTCCAGCAATTTTACGCAGGGGCTTCCAGCCATGAAATCAGAAAGAAATACTATCAAACAACCGCTTGTCGCCCTGGCAAAGACATAAGGGCAGCGTTACTGTTCATTTCGAGGCTTGCCGCCTTCAAACATGCCCAGAACTGCTATATTCACACTTCTTCATTGTATTGTTCGTGCAATTGCGCAGACATGCTACCTTCCGGACGGAAATTCCACAGCCTCTCACAATCTTACCTACATTCCATGCAATATCTCTGCAGGTACTAACTCAGCGTGTTGTGCCAAAGGCGATGCCTGTACTACTACAGGTCTTTGTGTAGGCCACGCTGGATTCTTTTATCGAGGCGGTTGCGCAGGCGAACATTGGCTTACCAGCGCCTGCATCAACATTCCTTGTATAAACGGTGAGTGAAATTTCTGGCATATGCTAGGCTACGCTCGACTTCTGATGTCCGTTCTTGCATCCATGATGTTATTTGTATTGAAATACAGAGATTCTTGAACGAAAAACGATCCGCATAATTCTCGCTCGAAATCGGGTAACTCGTGCTGACAAAAACTCAACAAAGCGAACCCAGACACATTCTCAAACCTAGTTAATTGTCCTTCGGTCCAGTCATTGTCAGGTGCACTGAGTTGGTGCTGCAGTGACAGCTCATCCGGGGATGATTGTTGTAACGACGGCTCCGATATTTTTGACTCCTCACCTTGGGGCGACATTTTCGTACCCACAGAGGCGGTGTCTACCGCACCAAGCATGACATCCGTCGCCACCAGTGCAGCAAGAACAGCGGGATTCGACAATTCGTCTTCACCGCCAGCATCTGCCTCCAATAATTCATCTTCAGCATCTGTCCCGAAGACTTCGTCACTCGCGTCTAGCTCCAAAACTTCGTTATATCGAGCAACCATCATTGGCGTCGCGGTCGGCATATCATTTGGCGTACTGCTCTTGGCGTTCGGAGGACTTTGTCTATGGCGAAAGAGAGAGCAGAAGCGGTTGATATCAGGACGGAATCAGGGCCAGGAAGTGGTTGGGCATCTCCAGGCAAAGACGCAACAACATGGGCACACAAACTATAATGACATGAGACCAGCCCATGAACTTTCCAATAGACGCGATCTACAAGAGCTCGATAGTTCGAGAATTGAGGAGATGCCATAAATGCGATGCTCCTGACCGTTGGGGGCATTTCGCTTGATAAAGCCGTTCTGCTTAGGTACTTCATCAATACTTAGTGTACGGAGTAATCCCTACCTGAGCCTTGCACGTTGTGATCCCCTATCTGAGCCTTGCACGCCGTAATTATCTGCTCCTTAGGCAAAGATAGTACTGGTGGAAACCCTCGAACGTTGGACCCAGAAAACCGAGTCCTAGGATGATGTCATGGCGCTGACCGACGTGATCACGACACGGCTAACCCTGCCGTGTTGTGGATCCGCCCTCAAAACCTCTCTTCGGAGCGACATCGATAAGATTCTGGTGATGAACCTTGGAACACGACCGTTGGGTGGAGGCTGAACATGTCCAAGTGTGCTACCTCCAGCACCCGGAAGCCTCCCTTAATTCCTATTTATTTGCAATCATACTACAGGCAGGGCACAGACTCAGGAGCATAGATGGTATGCCGAACAATCAAGAGCATCGTCGTTTTTAAGTACTGAGTGGAAGAATTCTAATACACGATGAAGCCCAATCCGTTCTCGAAGCAATACCACGTGCAGGTGCCAGTCGACCGTTGCAGGTGGATCGCGCAAAATTAGAGCCATTCTTGAATACCCTTGGACAATATGAAACTGGACAGTATGTTGCTAGGTCATTTCTCCATCTTGTATGCAGGATAAAGAGTATTGAGTCCTCTGCGCATTTCTCATCCAATTCCGACACCATTTGGACAGATCTTCTCGGAAGGACTGCAGCATGGGCAAAGTAAGAGAGGAGGAATTCATACCACGTGTTTAAGGGCAAAAGCCGTACGTGCTGAATAGGCAGCGGTCTTTCCAGCTGAAAGCGTCAATGCATGATACAAAGTTGGGACGAACCCTCCCGCAACAACATCATCTGGACATCGGTCACCTGCAATCCACATCCAAAACATATATCTTGAGCTCCAGAGATCCTACTTCACGATATGATGGCGTTGATGCGTGTTGAGTTCTTGCCGAGAATTAATTGCAAGGAAATCGAATTGATTATAGACAATTTCCAGATCATATGCCAACTAGTTTGCCTATAAAAAGAAGCAAAGAGCAAGAATGCATGTTCATAGCAAGATTGTTAGTCGTGTCATCAGCCAAGATACAGAGCAAGCAGAGGCAACCACAACGCAAGTGCAACTATCGTTGGATTTCCGACCGCGAACCACCACGCACAACTCGACTGACTCTCCAAATCAATACTCTCCACCATTAGCAGTACCAAAACTACCAACGCAGATGTACTGATTAAGAACAGCCATCGGAAAGGGAAGAAGAATCCAACAGATGCAAAAGACAAGCAGAGCAAACCTGCCACCACACGCAAGAACTCCCGCTTTCGCGTTGGAAACCGGACCATTGGCGACTTTACGCCTATCCTCGTATCATCGGCAACGTCTCGAGCACCATTTATCGAATCGAAAATGACGGTCCAAGCAATGCACGCCACAGATAAGCACAGAGCGGCCTCGGCTCGGTACTCTGCAGACGCGCCCATATCATTCGTCCATGAAGTTTTTCCAAGTTCGGAGTCCGCCTCGATGGCTATCGGGATCCCCCATGCGAGACAAATGCCCAACACCAATTGCGGATAGTATGTAAATCGTTTTGCAAACGGATACAGATGGCCAATGAGGAATACGATAAATTCGTACCGAAGGCAGGATGCAGACAGGGCGAACCGAGTGAATAGTGCTGCAGCTATCTCAAGAATAATAGCCAAAGCCACAGCTTTCCATCGGGCAACTTCTCCAGACGGCAATGGGCGTGAACGGGTGCGAGCAACTCTTGCGTCATATTCTTCGTCGTGAATATCGTTGACTGTCGCACCCCAGGCATGTATAAGCGTTGAGCGAACCAGGAGTCGTAAATTCAGCTGAGCTAGATAGCTCAATGAAGGCCTCGGGGCTTGGAAACATGCGGAAAGGAAGCTGCCGTAAAGGCAAGGATAATAGATGAGCAGTGCGCCCGCAGGTTTATGGCTATGCATAAGTTCTAGGTAGGCTTTCCATGATGCACGTTGTGGCATTTCGATAAAGATTGAACGACTTCTTACTTTGGAGTGGTTCACTATCTGTTCAAGCAGAGCACCAAGAATCTACCACAGAGCTACGAGTGGCGGCAATGCTATTCTTTTGTAGACTTCATTGCTCAGCTTACCCCGCGAAATATGCAGCTTGCCTGCTGACGGAGGCTGTTTTCGTCATTTCCGTCATTGTAGCGACTCACACATTGGTCGTCTTCCAAGTGACCGCTGCCTTTTCGCGGTTACCATATGCTACTCCATGGCGCAGAAGCCACTTTCAAATCCAGACTGGTGTCGACGAAGCCACTTTTCGTCATCAGCGGCACGCAACTGACAGAGCTACTGCCCGCACTAGTACGGCAGCACCAATCACCTGTTCGTACTATTCACGGCTCAGATCAAGACCAATCTATCTTCATAACAACTACCAAGTATAAGTTATGAGCTAGGCCGCTATATCCAGTTCCATCACTTGTTGTGGACTTATTGCAGAACGATAGACATTGATGATCTTCAGACCTGCGGAGGCGAACAAGGCCGACCACTGGCTTTCAGTGCGTTCGCGAGCCGCTGCTATGACCATCTAGGGCTTGGTTCAATGTTTGGCCAGTCACAGCATGGCTTAGAAGAGGACTTACCATCATTAAATCTGATGCCGCGAGAAGAGAAGCACGCTTCTCCTCAGGTTGTATGAGATCGTGTACTAGGATTGTACTGTGGCCTCGAAGCATTGCCGGCTTTATGCTTTCAAGAATGGTTTTTGCTTGGTCGTCCGGCCAATCGTGCAGTATTGAATGCAAGAAGTATATCCTTGCATGTTTCACCGGCTGCTCTTCGAAGATATTGTGTGCCATCATCTGGACACCTGGATACGGTTCTGCAGTATCAATTACGTGTTTCAGATCCTGACATACCAGACGACCGGCTACTGATGGATGTTTGCGACAAAATGCTTTGATGTCGTGCCCAGTTGAGCCCCCGACATCGACCAAAAAGGTCGTATTCGGGTCCGAGTCATCTCGCGAGAAGAATGTCTCCGTTGGTACCCACGTTACCCAATTTGTAATAGATCTTGAATAGCCTTGCAACATAAGACTGAAATGGCGTGCGACCGAGGGATTTTCAGCTAGCCATTCGAAGTATTGCTGCTCAGTTCCTACCCCAAACTGCCAAGGGCAATCTTTCGGACTCGGAGGATTCCGGTAGCCCTTTTCCTTGAAGTATAGGGGTGCCTTTGGTACATACGGCCAATAAACCTCGCTTGCAAAGTCAACCATTGCTGACGCTTCCGGTTTTGCGAGTTCGAGGGAGAGCGCATTTGGCTCGTATCTGTTATCTTCGACTTGCTTGATTACATCGACCGCGCAAAGCATCTGAAGGATCCGATGCAGGAACTCTGCTTCGGCAGAAGTCTGATGTGAAATTTGCTCCAGGGTCAATGGCTCCGATATTCCTTCGAGCGCACGGAAGATGCCGACGTCAACGGCAATTTTTAACGCAAGGTGGACATGTGGCTACTTCGTCAGATTTGCCTTTGCCGAGATAGATAGGACAAACCTCCTCGAAATACAATCTGCACATGCGGTCCCACGGCTTCTCCAAACGATGGACGAGAGAGTGAGCAGCTTGTAAAGCTCTCAACCGTGATGCTCCATCTTCACCAAAGGTCTCCGCCGAGATAGCTTCGAGAGCTTCAATAGCTTGTGACATCGCGGTCCGCGGGCCACCTGTACCTACGAGCTGTCGAGAAGATATTATTTGGGACAGAAAGTATGAAAATCTTGAGTTACAGCAGAGCGCGTCTTCGCCGCGACCGGTGAGCGAATGTTCCAGCTTCCGCATTCAACTCCTGGTAAGCACACCACGCTGCGTTATTGCAGCAGAGTGCATCTCTGCCGCAACGAATGAGTGAGTATTCCTGCTTCCGCATTCAACTCCTGCAAGCGCCGCCAGGCTGCATTACTGCCGCAGTGGGGATCGGAGAAGTGAATCAGTGTGCATAGGTACCCAAGCTAGGTAGCTTTAAGGTGAGATGTGGACGGGATGGATTGGACACGGGCATAATCCGCATCGCCGACTGGGATTTCTGGAGTCAAGCGGGGTCAGGCAAAACGCCGATCACGCTGTTTTGTCTTTGGCATTTATGACAGACGAGTATTTTTGCGGCACTTACCATCGGCTCTATTCAGCTCATTTTGTACCGATTATGGAGCCACGCAAGGGTAAGGAACCACAAGCATTGCAGAAAGGCCTTGCAGGCCACGATTTCTAATGAAGATTCTCGAGAAACCTTGGCAAGCCTACTCAGTGCCCGACGTTTCGTGCAACCACACCGTCAGAGGTCCAGGAATGGTCGTGAAGTAATCGGCCATCTCGTCAAACATTCTTCTTCCATCTTCATTCGGACCAAGCTCGATGTCAAATTTGGCGACCAGAAGGGCGGCAGCAAATCGGATTTCCATGAGACTTATATTCTTTCCAACGCACTGATACTTTCCTGAGCAGGGACAAGGTTCAGCTTATCTTCCCAGGATCTTGACGCTATTAAAGACTTTTGCCGCGCTATCGCAGCATGCCGGATAGCAAAGAATAAAGAAATTTGGGTAGGATTGAGAAGGCACTTACCGACGCTCCACGGCATAAATACGCGTTTGTCCTTTATGAGCTCCGGACGGGTGCTAAATCGCTCGGGAATAAAATCTTCGGGTTTCTCAAAATACTCTTCACCTGCGCATGCTACGTCAGTGACGCTTGTTTTCCATCGCGCAACTGTACCGGAGGTTCTAGGGTTTGGGGTGTAAAACATACGGTGAAAGAGAACCCAGTGCGGCACGACTACTGTGGTGCTTGCGGGAATGTACGTCCCACCAACTTGGATACCTTCGGGTGGTGTTATGCGGAGTCCATGGCACGGAACAGGTGGGTTAAGTCTCATTGTCTCGCTTATAACAGCATTGAGATGCTGGAGGCCTTGGAGCGCCTTGTAATCCGCTACCGAAGAGATTGTGGCAAGCTCCTTGCGGATCTGTTCCACATGCACAGGTTCCTTTGCAAGGTAATACGTCAAGTTCGTGAGCACTTGCCGCATCGGATCGCTGGGGTTTTGCTTCAAATCAGCGATGCTCGGATCTTTGACAGATCGCGTCCAGGTGTGCACTTGAGCGGGGAGTTGGTTACCTTCCTGCAGATATTATGAGGATGAAATCGCCCAAGATGTGGCCCCAGTGGGATTCGATACAATTTCGTTCCCGTGCATCATCAATGACGCGACTCAATACCTAGGTCTTGCTGTCAACGAATGTCACTGCATGGAGCATCTAATAATTGCTGTCACTGTTTCACTGGTTCGCGCCGTAGTGTTTGTGAATATCCAAACGCGTTCTACAGAGAGTCATGACACTTTGATACTTACGTCTTCCCGGACAGGCTCCGTCTGACTCGCATTAGCTGACTTTAATACCATTTCCGCACCGGGAGTCCGGAAGTTAATTGCCGCAAGGACGACATACATTCATCTTATGATGCAGTTGAGCATTCGACCATGCTAGGAAGGTCTGATAGCCTCCTCGCCCATACGGTATCATTGCCATCAGGTGAAATAACCATGGGACTGGGGTGAAAAGGCCGATGACATGGTGCGCCTTGTTGTAAAGCTCCAGTGCAGAGTGCTTCTTCCCGTGCAGCAAATCGAATCGCAAGCTGAAACCAAACCATGCCATCAGATCGAAAGTGTAGAACTCGAACCATTGAGATATGTCAACAGGCTTTCCTATGCGCTTCTTGAGTTCATCGACAAGCTCCTCAGCAAATTGATAGACAGTTGGTTCAAGCGAATCCAAAGCTGTAGCATATCGACGAGTCAGCGGCGTCTTTTCCAACACTCGCCCTATTTTCAATGGTCGTTACCGACACTTAATGCTGAAAGCTTGATCCCAAAGCTTTCGTTTGTGCGCATGGACTATACTATCCCTGGCGGTGACCAGGGATACCATCGGCTTCATCAAGTCATAAAACGCGCCCCGACTGCATACGGACTCATTGCCATATACCGCGTAGAAAGCATCCACTGTGAAGAGCATCAACTCGTTTGGCCCTGTGGTCCAAAATTAGTTTTCGCCCTCCGGAGTCGGGATAGCATATGTTCCATAGCGCACCTGTTCTAACGATGTCTCCAAATTGATGGTACATGCGCTCTGCGAACCTGTAATTGTCTGCACGGCGAATGCACCAGAAATGGTACAGTTTTGTGAACCGAGCGGGCACCGGGCCAGGAAACCTGCGCAGAGGCGACAGACATGTGCGGTATGCAATAATGCTGAAGGCCATTGAGGCAAGATACGTCCCAACGAGAAGCGCACATCGGTATCCAGCTTCGATCATCGATAGATGGGAGAGTTTCCACTCAGCAAAGAAGACCAATGCTGTCATTAGACAGTGAGCGCCGGCAATGGATGCAGCCTGCTCATCGTGCTCTCCACGAATGAAGAATACCCAATGAATAAGCAAGCCTGACGCTGAGGAGATTGGCACATCGATAGATGCAGATGGGAACATATTCGATACATGCACGACCATAGACCCGTCGTGTTCGATGAATAATATTGAATGGTTGAATGGTTGATGCTTATTTAACGAAAGTTGAACAGTGAAAGTTTTCGCCCACTAAATTTACCATTTTCGGAAATTAACCTCGCTTCGAGTTCTTGTCCGTGCGTAATAGAGGCACCACACTTGGTCATGAAGGCAGCATGCAGCTGGTTCGGCGAAGACGACGATTACAAGCCGTTCTCATGCAGACTCAACTTTAGTCTCCGCTGAAGGTGTGATCCGCTGCGCAAAGCTGATTGACTGAACCACGACTGCAACGATAAGGTACCTAGGCCCTCCGTTGAAAGCGGAGTAGCTCGGCGTCGCTGCTGTGCCGTGAAGCTGCCTAAATGCTCAGCTTGCCCTTTTCTACTCAACGCATCGGCTGCTGCCGGAGGGGGAATTTGAGATCTCACAGCTGCACTAGGCAAGCTTAAGCGAGTGAGCGGGGCGGGGCGCAGCAAGCGAATCAAGTGTCCGCTAGCGCTTTCCACTCCACTTCTTGTACAACTTTAAATGCACGGCGCATCTTGTCGGGCACGTAAGCTGGGCGAAGAATGGGTCCACGGCACGGTCTTTGGTCCGTTTATTGCAGCTCTGCGTGCGTCTCTGCCTTGAACATGCACCCGAAACCGCATTTTCCGTCAAAAGAAAATACGCACAAGACCTGGGAACCGCAATCGGACTTGTCTGTCGATCGTTGCCTGCGTGTGTAGCAGCCGATAATGAGATCGGAGCAGGCCTGTGGTGCACACCTTTCCCGCTACGTCCATGTGAAGCGAAGTTTCGGTCTGGAATTACTGCAAAATGCTCGTTGCGTTGCATCCCTTTTCGAAGTATACCGAGCTGCCCCGATCAGCTACAGGGAGATCCGTTTCGAGTATGCGTTCGTTAAAAATAGCACAAGCCACAAATATTGTCACAGAGTTGATTACGGCTATAATATCTAGAGAGCCAGTACCAGGTGTCCGACAGGATTCCAGTCCGCAATTGAAGGAATCGTGGCACCCGACAAGGCGCGAAGATGGAAAGAGATTGCTCCACCCAGTCATTATTGCGATAGCCACCAACGTGTAAATAAGGCAACACGAATCCGAACGCGGCACTTCGCTGCATGGCTCATTTTCACACTAACCACATTGCGCCGTGGAAGCCGTGTTTATCGCCTGGATGAAGTTACATTGTACGGCCAACAGAGAGTTACATCCTGTGCTCTTCAGCTCTCATCCTTAGCCGTGCCTGAATTATGCTGTGCGCTGAATGTACATGTTTAGGTTGTCAGCCAATTTACGTCATTGGCTTGCTTTCGAGGCTGAATTAGTAGGCTGCCCAGATCTTCCCTTCCGAAAAGCTACGAAGACTCTGGTGTGCCTTTCTCATTTCGGGGCGAACGCTTGCTAGACGTACAGGTGTAATGGAAGCAAAGATTGCGGCTGAGGCTCTTGGTCGTGTTTCTGTTTCGTGACCACGCAGGATCTGTAAACCATGTGATGGCATGTTGGTTGGGAGTCGTCCATCGAGCTTCTGCCGTCAAGTGCAGAGACTCGCTTTAAATGAGGTCTTATCTCATTTCGTAAGTGTCCGGCGTCTGGATTGAAACACCAGGGTTCTTCTAATTTGGTGCACCTGCCTCGCGTTACTCAACTGCAATCTATCTGAAAACAGGAAACTATGGATGCCCCGTCGGTCTCAAGCTCTCTTCCTCCGAATGAAGATCGAGGAACGAACATCCTTGTCGCTCTTTGGGTGCCGTTCCCAATTGCTTTGTTTCTATTGGCAGCCCGGCTCTACGTCCGGATCTCTCGGAAGTTCGTAGGGGTGGATGATTGGTTTATGCTTATTGGATGGGTACTTCTAAGCCCCTTTGCGTTAAAATAGCTATCGATTAAGACGGCTAAAAGATTCACTACAGTTCCTGTACGCAGTAGGAGTAGCAGTCACGACTCGTATCATCGACCTCGGTGGTTTACGACACATTGAATATGTCTCGCCAGCCAACCTGGCGGTTATACTGAAATTAGAATACATCAACCAGCCCTTTGGCCTCATGAGTGCTTTCTTTGGCAAGAGCAGCGTTGCGATCTTTCTGATTCGACTCCTAGGTCCAATGTCAAAGCCTGTTAGGATGTTTCTCTGGATAAATATCGGGCTTTATCTTTTCACCTGCATCCTTGCGCTTGGTATTCTTTACGGACAATGTAGTTCAGCGAGAGCACTGTGGGAGCCATCGTTGCTGACTACCGGACAAGCGCATTGCATGGATCCGTCTGTTAACGTAGGCACGTCGAGCCTTCAGGGAGGTTAGTGAATCCTCGCCACTCAAAAATGGGCATATCAGAGCTGACCTTGTGCGTACTCGATATAGCATTCGGCGCATATATGGATTTGCTCCTTGCTCTTATACCTGTACCAATTCTCATGAAGCTACAGATGAGCTTGAAGAAACGTGTCGGTCTTTGTATGATTCTGGGTCTGGGTATCTTGTACGTGCCGTATCTGCTACTTTGGAAGCTATAAACGACCGACTGATCATTCATCAGTGCTGGGGTTGGTGCCTGTATCAAGACTGCACAATTCACCGCAGCAAGCAACAAAGAAGACCCGACCTGGGGCGCCTACTCCCTCTACCTTTGGGGGTCTCTTGAACTTCCTTTCATCGTGATCGCAGGTTGTATCCCTCCCGCCAAGCCCCTCTGGGACTTCCTTGCTAGAGGGAAGCCTCTCACTGAAGAATCCGGCCCCTCGAATGAGCAGTATGCCGAGCGTAGATCTTCATCATACAAAATGTCGGCGAAACAGGGAGGGTCTGCTTATGACGCGAATCGATCGGAGCTTTCGAAACAGCTCACGAGTCACAACAACAGCTTTGATCGACAGCACTCAAGATCCTCGCATGGAGACGTGCAGGCTTCTGAGAACACCGCATGGACTAGGGGAGTTGCAGGCAACATTACCGGAGACTATTCTTTGAGAATTCCTCGCGAAGATGTCTAGCTTTGCTTTTCGAGGATGGATCTATCCAGTTGTATCACTACGCGTGGTGTGTGTCTGTCAGTAAGCTTGGAATGGAACAGGTTGGGATGCAGTTCATCACCTATCGGTCGCCCAAGAGGGTATAGCGAAACCCCCAATATCAGGGCAATTTTTTCCAGGGATACGAAGATGATAGGCTGTGATACTAAAGCCATACTCTAATCACATATATTCTGGCAATACCAATCCGCAATGCATCATGCCAATGTCGCTTCCAACAACAAATTTGATCCAAAGGTTTGAGTCGAAGGCTTCCACACCTTGATGAGTTCGAGGCCTGATTCTTTGATCAAATCCACCCACTGCTGCTCCGTTCGTTCTAATGACCCCAAAACCTCCATCATAGTGAAGTCGAGATGGGCCGAGTATTTGGGTACGTTTTCCAGAGGTAGCGCGTTTTCATTGAGCAACAAGATGGAGTTGGGAGTCATTGCTTCACGAATGCGAGTCAGGGCTACCAGGGCTTGTTTGTTGGGCCAGTCGTGCAACACCGTACGCATGTAATACACTTTCGCGCCCTTTACCGGCTGTTCCGTGAACATGTCGTACTTCATCGTCTCAATACCACTCTGGAGAGGCTGTGGGATGCTATCGATCACTTGCGGCAGGTCTTGCAAGACCATTCGTCCTGGCAGGTTGGGGAACCTCGATTTTACTTCACTGATGTCGTGTCCAACGCCGCCGCCGATGTCGACCAAGACGACTTCGCTGTCTTTGGCTTGCAGCCGCTGTTCCACAGGATAGAACTCGAACCACTCTCCCGAGCGATATGCGCGGCCCATGGTCTGGACCTGAGAAGTTGGTCAGCTGCGCTCACGAGAAGCCGACAAAGCACTTACTGAGTTGAACGCCTGCTGGTCTTCGGGATTTCGCTTGAGCCAATCGAAGTATTGATCCTTTGTGTTAAGGCCAAACTGGAATGGGCCATCATAAGCATCTCCAGGGTTTTTGTATCCTGTTCTCTCAAAATACTGATAGAGGCGCGCGGTGATTGGCATGTGGGCGTAGCTATAATGAGGATGCGGAGAAGTGGTTAATGGAAGCATGTACAGATTTGACATACTTCAGTAACTTACAAGTGTTTGATAGCGTCGCCGGGCGGGAGTCCGTTAGCAAATATCAGTGCCAAAGGTGTTGGCTTGAACTTGTCTGTTCCAACTTCTTCGATGATGTTGGAGGAGCATAGTAGACGCAAGATCCTACCTGTTATGCACCCACCGAGTGAGCTTCGAGTTGCCTAGCAAGGCTGCTAGAGATGATTTGACTTACGCAAGAACGGCACATCGCCTTTCGTTGTTTCATGGAGACGTGAGAATTCCAATTCTGCGCCTTGACCCGCTGCAAACGCATCGAAGATGCCCATTCCCTGAGCCAATCTCACGACCGTAATTGTATGCGCCTGTTCTAGAGTTAGTGAGATGTAGCCTACTGAAAGATCACGATGCGTGTCCTACCGAAAAGCATAAGTTTTGGATCGAGACTGTAGGTGGCTCTAGGGCAACGCGAAGCTTCTCCAGAGCCTCGAGCAGTCTCATACGTTCGTCATCCTTGAGATGCTCTGGAGTCGGCAGATTGGGCAGTGCCGATAAGACACTGTCCGTGAGAGACTTTACGATACTCGTCATGGTTGTAGCAGAACACAGCTCCTTTTCCTAGGAGTAGTGAGGTTCGTGACCTTTCACAGTGAAGAGAGAGGGATCTGTTGTGCGTTGTAACAAAGAGCTGGCTAGCGTATGACCTGCTCCTGCAGAATAGTAGTTCCAGCCGAGCTGAAAGGTGCAGTCGGGCGCACCCCTTGCGGTGTAACCTCCGCGTTTTCAGGCAAACGGATGCAGGTTCGGCCAGGCTCGCATATCAGCCGCCCGTTGGAAGCGCCATTTTCCAAGAATAATGCGACTTGCATCATGAGCAGACCATTGCATGGCACAAGATCCGCGGCACGGCTCTTCCGTCCTGGCTTTGGCACCAAAGCTTTGCAACTATGTCTTAGCACAGAAGAGCGGGATTTGTCGAATGGGTACCATGCTGCCAACAATTCATCGTGATGGTGTTGCCCGTTTAACGACGAGAGGATCTTCGCCGGCTTAGTTCCTACCATACTCACAAGTACGACGGACTCATCCTTCACCAAGCACGTCGGGGTCCTTTCCAGGGTTCTCATCTCTCGAAATGTCTGCATCGCCCCTGACACGAATCTGAGATCGCCGTAATTTCGTTTCGTCTTCTGAGTTTTGGGGGGCTGGTGGAGGTGTCATATCGTCGGACGTCTCATTCACACGGCTCTCAACTCCACTTGCCATGCTACCTGCTGGACAACCCATAATTCAACTCGGACTAAAGCTAAAATCAACGTTAATTCTAGCTTGTCAAGTGGGCTCAGCCCTTTTTATTAAAAATCCTGAATTTCACAAGGCTGGCCAACTTTCTGCTTCAGCCTATGCCGCGTACCAATGATCCAGCTGCCGAGGCATATTAACCGAGTGAAAGATAAGCCTGCGATATGCATTGCTGCACCTCGATGCAAACAGCAACCGTTCAAGGCGCAGCCGTAGGGGCTATGGGGCCTATCTCCGCGCCCCTTCCTATCACGACCTCAGACGTCATTCGGCTCAATGAGAAGAAGCTGCTTTTTCAAAAGGCCGAGACACTCCATCAAAGCACAAGAGCATTTTCCAGGTATTCTACTCGAAAGATCATTCCGAGATTACCGAGTACATAGTGACATCGTTGGACGGCACAACGCATCCAGTATTACTGGCGAGGCCGGGATGTGGAATTGTTTTTGATGGAAGGCAGAAGCGCTGGCTGCTCGAGGCTGACAATCCTGCCAAATCGATGTAGATTTCTTCGAACTGAAAAGGGTCTTCGCGTTACTGTCTCGCGTATTGAGCTGGTAAGACCAAGCAGCTTACCATACTAGAGATTATGATGGTATATTCCTGCCTTGTCTCGAAGCCCAAAATGATCTTTTGTCAACAGCAAACAAGTATAATAAGAAGCTGGCACAGCCCCCGCTTGATATTGACGAGAATTGTGGCTGGAATGGACTTGAGCAAAGCGTGCAGAGTGCTTGCCAGAAGATTGAAGAGCTTGCGGCAAAAGATAAGGATTTTTCAGGTTCATCCGGACAGCTGAAGCGGGCATTCAGGGGCCTTTGCCGCGCCACTGAAGCAGGAGAGAACCTGTTGGCTTTGGTCCCAAACCAGACCTTCACATCTGTGCTATGCGCTGGACTGAGAATAATATTCTCGGGACTACGTGGGACAAGGTTCTATCGTGGAGAGATGTACAAGGCGCTCGAAGTCGTGCCTTACATTTTAACCGATCATGCTACTCACACTAGGATATATAACCAAGATAAGTAATTACGTTGCCGCCTTGCTCTTCTCTATACGGCTGTATTCAAATTCCTCCATCACATTCTCCTGTAGATTTTAAAAAGTTCTTTCATTACGGTGTCAAGATCATGGCGAACCTGACGGGCTTTAAAGAAAAACTGCGCGAGCGTTTGGACCAAGAAAAAGTCACAGCACAGAAAATCGTGCTCTCAAGCTCTCACAACAATCTCAAGACAAGTCAGTTCAGTTTCAAGGTTGGACAGCATATCATATGAACCGTGTGGATCACGATGTCCAGACGATCGTCAGCCGTACTGAAGCCCTACAAGACAAGCTTGCTAGCGCTGAGCTACTGGAGAAGCTTGATCCAGTGCTTCTTGACGCATGTAAGACACGCACGCCTCAGCTGTGGCTTTTCGATTCTGCTGAATGCTAGCATTGGCTCTTCGAATACAGGGCGGGGGATTTTTCTAAAGCATCAAAATGTACGTTTGAATCGGAAGCTGATCCTCGATATCACACCGCAAGATATTCTATCTCGCTTTTTATACGAGCCTGATCTTATTTCAAACGACTGCGAAGCCTTAAGAATTTAGCTTCACAGATCGCATCGCACATCGATTGACATCAATTGATATGGTAATGGCCAATTGAGTGAGAGAGAAAAGCATGAATTCGTGAGATGTGGGCTACGAGCTGCTTATATACATAATTGTTACTGTTCAGCGCTGCTTCCGAACCTCCCGAGGCTGCTTCCGAACCTCCATCCGTTACTTCCGTAACATCAATCGTCTCGCAGCTCTCTAGTCAAATAATCGCCTGTGCGCCTAGCTCATGGTCAACGAGCAGTCAATGCTCCTACTTAATGGCCGAGCAGATCCTGGAAAAGGCTTGGAGATGTCCCAGATCAGTGCGGTATTGTTGGAAAACCTGCTGAAGCAGCAAGAAATGCAGAGTAAGAGCGAAGGTTCCAAGATTGCCGTCATCCCCGTGACTTTTTTCTGCGGTCAGCATCGGGATTGGCAGCGAGACCCTGATGGCAAACCAGAAGAGGCCGCTATGAGTTTACTGTTACAATTTATTGACCGATACCAGGACACCGTAAATCTGACGACGTTGCGGAGGCGCTACGATCGCACAAAGCCTGGACGTCTCGCGAGTATCTGCTCTTTCCTCGAGTCTCTAATTATGAGCCTGGATTCCAATGTGATCGTGGTTTTCATTTTGATGGCCTGAGGCACTTCACACAGCCGCGGGAACGATGCGAGAAGACACGAGAGCTGATCTCACGTCTTCTCAAAATAAATAGGAAGTCGCCCCTGGTGACGTTGAAATTTCTGTTTACAAGTACGACAAGATTGGACTGCATCGAAGAATTCTTTGATGAGAGTGAGCTTTTCAGTATACCTCGACGCCCCAAAGTATCACTGGCCAATGACAAAGTCACAAACACAAGCAGCATGTTGACTTTGGATGTCCAGTAGGTTCCAGGAATGACGATTCTGAAGGCGATATTTGACGCTCCAGAAATTCGTAGGTCTTTTGAAATCCCTCCACAAAACATTTGTACCGGTACGAAGGCGGAGGCACCAGATCTTCTTCATAACTAGCTCCAGCCCGTGGAAGCCTTAGGAAGCGGAAACGTCTGATTATTTGAATTTGATGTAATCATTCTGATGAAGCGCTGCTTAGCAGGCTTCGGAGCAGCCTCAGGAGCAGGCTAGGCAGTGTATTGAGCAACGAGTTCAGTGGCACAGAGCAGATCCAAGAGCAGCCCTGAGGACTGGCGAAGTAGCTAATTAGGGAGGAATTTAGGGAAACCTAGGGACAAGGTCATCAACGCTGTTGCCGTCTCAATTCACACCACCAATGCATGGCGGTGAGGGAAGAAGCCTAAACGAGAACGCCGTGGCGAAAATCACGACCAGCGTGGTGAACTCAATGACGGATCAAGCAAAATTTAACGGGTGGATATCTTCAACGATACGCAGATCTAGACATACAGCTACAGGACCAATCTAGACTGCTGCAAAGCGAACGGCCTCACGAGAACTAGACAGCAACTTTTTGGGATTTATGGTCGTACTATTGTTCGACGGCGACCAGACGATTAAGGGATCGGTGTCATCAGCTATAGCTTTCGCGAGCACGGACTGCTGCATATCATCCCAGGATGGATCTGAAAATTCCCATGCGGTAAAACCGTCAGCGTGGAGCTTGCCTGCTGCGGACACGTTCAGCGAGACCGAATTGTTGGAGATGTCGAGATTGCTTGATTTTCTGGACTGTAATCCTGCATTGAAAGCTCTGGTTCTATAGGAAACATCGTAATGAGCGCCACGGACATCTCGTTTCGAGCTCCCCCTAGTGTCGAGGAGTTGGATTGATCCGTCACGCATTGGCCGTTGGGCTCGCCTACGACCATTTGGAGAGATCAATCTTGAGCCAAGGCCAAAGAACATATAATTCTCGGCATTTAATGAGCCGCTTCTACGAGCACTCCAGTAGATGCAGTTTCTCCAGCCATACGCCTCGTTACCCTGACCAAGATCGGAAATATGCGGTCGATTCGAAAGCGCATGCGTCATTTCATGAAGCAAAGCCGCATCAAGCAGTCTCAGCACATCCATAGGGGTTCGAGATGGCGAGTTGACCCAAGTTCTAAACCTTGCCCAACTTCGAGCAAGACTTAAAAGTCCCCGGCTTTGGAAATCTTGGAAAGTTTGAATACTTTTCCTTTGGTTCTGTCTCAAGTACCAAGGGCACATTTGCATCCTGGCAGCGAACATTCCCCCTGACCCTGTAAGAATTGCTGAAGCCTAGGCCAAGCTCAGTCAATGGTAATATTAGCGCTTGCGATTGAATTACTTACAGGAGACCTTTCTCCGCCAATCTTGCAACTGTGATACGCCACATCCATCTCGACCTCTACACCCAGCAAAGTGTCACAGGCCACCCCAACGACCGCCGTCCCTCGGCAATTCTCATTTTCTCTGTAGCGACTGAAATCGCAAAACATGATAAGATTGTCGCCAGTTAGAGATCTATAGTTGGCAGGATCTATATCCGTACGCCCGTTGTCGTTACGATCGCTTCTGAATCTCAGGATGTCAATGAACTTATCTCTAATATCCAGTATCTTTAAAATGTTAATGCGGTTATTGTCCATTCTTGTCTCATTGAAGAGATGAGATAAAAGGTCTCTTTGGGCTTGCCAGGTGGCTCCGCTGGCAGGACGGGTGAGAGCTTCAAGGGTATCAGAACCGGCTTGAGCGAGATCAAAAGCACCCAACATAGCAGTTCCAACCATCTCTGTATACCCGTTGCAAGAGGGATCTAAGATGTAACCGTAGCCGATGGCTGAAAGGCTTACAAGCACTAGAAGAGGGCCGGTAGTCTTCATTGTTCAGCGAACGGGTCGTATACTTTATCAATCACTCCACGAGGGTCGCCCGGTTGACCAAAGCCCGATCTTTCCTTCAACTATTAGTCGTCCTTAATTAGTCGCGTAGATCTGCAATGGTCGCTTCTTCTAGCAACTGAAAGACTTGATGTTATACCAGAGAAATGAGGTTGAAACGCGTTTGGTTCTTGGCGACTCATAGGAATGCTTTTCTTAAATATCAGTTATCTTACCAAAACCAACAGCTGAGCACAAGGCTTCAGTCTGCGTTAAGCATCGATGACGTGATGATGTTCAAAGATCTACTTATAAGTAGTCATGGAAACCGATTGTCACATCATCATATAGCAGACGAGAGTTTATTGCAAACAGTCTCAAATTCCAAAGTACAACCTCGGATTGGCCTGCGGCTCAGCGGATGAGCCATTGACCTCCGGTAGCTCCGATACCGGCAAGAAGCACAGAGTTGTTCTGAAGCGGGTCTGGGCATGCAGATTTCTACGAAGTCATAAACTCGGTTAAGATAGTACTAGATAAAGTACATGGCATTGGCACCGTGGTGTACCTAGAGCAGGCACTCATGATCGTCGAAGTATGAGGTGCTTGCCTTTGAGCGGTCTAACGCAATCCCTGCATTCCGAGAAGGTGGCTAAAAGGCATATCCCGTGGTATCTCGGAGAGTCTTCACAGTTCGTCGTTTGAAGCAGGCGGGTGTACGGGATCTTCAATAGGGAGATATGCCAGGTGTATTCTATTGTCATCTACTGGATACAGCCGGTCATCCAGGACAGACGTCCTTTAGTGGCAAATGATGTGTTACGAGCATGGTCTTCAATCAATAACTTAGCATGGACCAAAATATCTTACTATGTAGCTTCACACATAAGTAGATTTTTCCAAAAGGCACCAATGGGATCTGCTGCACGCTAGACTTACTAATCAGGAAGTCTTCTCCAGCGAGCATATCCAACCCTCCTACCTACCTACCAAACCTTTCGAACTTTACCTTACTACAGCGTGTCATTGCCGCCAGAACCATAGGGGTGGACAGCTGGTTCATCTCATCTCCTTACCGCCCTGATATCTAATCATCCATCGCGGCGATTTAATCGACTCAACACAACGCTTGGCACCTTTCTCCCCTGCACTCGACTCTCACCAGATCCTCAACACCTGGCAAAATGCGCTTTTTCGCTACTTTTCCCTTAGTCTCCGCCCTCCTAGCCCCACTGATCGCCTCTGAGGCGACAAAAAAGCAGGTCACAGTCTACGCATGGCCACTGTCTGCCTCCAAGCCCCAGGTCCTCGCCGAAGTCACCTACGATCCGCAATCCCTCAGCGCCAGCGCCCACAAATACCATCAACCCACTCCCGCTTCTACGGAGGAACTCGTGCGCGTCGGTCTTTATGATGCTAAAACTGCAGATTGGGTCGGCATCGTGACGTCCGGATCGCAGTTTGTCGGGAACAGTCGAGAAAAGACATTGACACTACATCTGGATCAGGACGGGCGTCCGTTCCATGTAGGTTTCGGAGCATCGGCGCCCTCGCAGTCTGAGGAGAAGAAACCAGGCAAGGGGAAGACAGCGGCAGCAGGCGAAGGCGGCCTGAATGTGGTTGTGAAGACGCCTGTTCAAGGTCCGCAGCCGCATCTCAACAGGCCTGTTGTCCTGAGTCAAGATGGCAAGTTGCAGGAAAAGGAGCCAGAGAAGACATTCCTCCAAAAGTAAGTTTCCGATTCCAACAGGGAGAACTAGTACTGATCTTGTTCAAAGGTACTGGTGGGCGATTGCGCTCTTTATCGGCCTACAGATCTTCTCTGCCGCCGGTGGTGGTGGAGAAAAGTCCTAAACTTCGACACTACTACGTCTGCGTCAAATCGTGTAATTTACTACTACTATCTGGGTATCGATCAACTACATCCCCCTTAAGAACTCCACCACCCCGCCACAATATCCCACCAACCCCCTCAACCTCCTCGTCTCCCGCTCATGCTCCTCCCGCCACTCTCCGACCACTACCGCAAGCGCCGCATCCCGCACCACCACCTCGCCATGGACCCGCAAAAACACCGCCATCCACGCCTGCACGAGCTCAAAGTCCGCATGCGTGCGCAGCCGCTGCGTCAGCGCCGCCACGAAGCCGATCAGCTCGGTGCAAGGGGTTGCCGGGTCGAGGGAGCGCACCTCTAGGTCTGCGGCTGAGGGCGGCAGCGTCTTGAGGTGGGCGACAAAGTCCGTGTAGTCCTCGGTCTCGTGGGATGTGTGAAGGAGCGATGTGAAGGGGCTTTGGGTCGCGGAGCGGTTGAGTCTGAGCACGCGAGACTTCTCAGGGGGGGGTTGGTTGTCGGCATCGGAGTCTGTGAGAAGCTTGAGTTGTGGCTGTAGGGATGGTAAAAAGAAAGGTGCCTTCTCAGGCGCTTTGGGGGGTTCTTTGGGTTTGTTGCGCTCGCGAATGAGGTCGAGGTGGAGTAATGTCTGCCATCGCGCTTTGGGAACAAGGCTTAGTGTGATCATGTCCTCGCTCAGTTGTTCAATCAACGGTGCTGCCGTCTCCGCTGTTGCTCCCCCTGCAGTTTCTTCCAGTGTTGCAGCTACAATACCTTCGCCGCCATCGCCCGATGTGGTCGGGGCGTCAAGCTCAGCAAATTCTCCATCCTCAATGGGTCGAGTTGGGACTTGCGTGAAAAGGGTCCGGTTTGTCCAAAGATCGATGCCGACACTATCTTCGCGTGCTGTGGCAAAGTACTCACCGGTGTTGGAAAAGGCGATTGCAGTACATCTGGATCGCATTCGACTCGCATCGATAAGATGGCCTGTCGGCAGATCCCACACCCGTATCACTGAGTCTGCACAGGCACCAACGATCCATCGACCGTTGTTAGAGAAACAGAAATCCATTACTGTTGTAGCAGGAGTCGATAGTCCTCGAACTACGCGTTGAGTTTGAAGATCAACAACTGCAACAGAGCCATCGTTGCAATTAACTGCAATAAGGTCGCTTGGTCGGTGGTAACGTATGCTAAGAATGGTCCTTGCCGTCGTAGCAAAGTCAATCTGATAGGTAAGCAGCCCAGTAGCGAATTCCCAGAACTGGGTCGAACTCAGCCTCTAAAAGAGAAAAACAAAAGTAAAAAGGATGATCGTACCTTGAGTTTTCCGTCCAGTCCACAACTTATTACAGTGTGATTCAGATTGTCAACAATAAGTCCGGTAACAGCAGCGGTGTGTTTGCCTTGACCTTTTTTGTACTTTTTCGGGTCGTTTGGGTCATTGTCCTCTTCCAATTCATCTTCAGTTTGAAGCTGTTGAAGCCGCAACTGTTTTGCCTGCAGTTGCGTGAGCCGCGCAGGAAACTTTTGCCGATGGATCCCCGACTGTAAGTTGAACATGTCGATGCTACCGCCAACCGATCCAACAAGCGCGAACGTGCCACACGGTGATACTGTGACACTCTGCCAGGCTTGTTAGAGTTGAAGCAAGCAAACCAGATGGGAATAAAATTACCGCAACGTCAGTCCCATCACCCGTAGGGAAAGCCCATCGACCGGCCCTCTTTCTACCCCAAAACCATGTTCGAGCAAATTTGTCGCCTTGATGGCCGGTCACGACGCTTTCCCATCCCGTGATATTGCTGTCGGCGGTATTTGCCCGATTCGTGCTCTTAGAACTACTTGATTTGTTCCAGATAGCCTGTGCGCCTGGCAATGCGCCGATGCCACCATCGCGATTCAAACTACTCGCCATACACGTGATCTTGGGAGCTTTCAAACTTTCCGGGCCGTCATTTCCAGTGCCATGTCCAAATAAGCCGCGCTTCTTGGCTTTGGCTTGGATGTTTCCCTGGCTCAACTCGGTGCTTTGTCCATCACGACGCAGACTCCAGCCCCAAAAAGCTCGATCTTCACTGCCGCTGAGCAGCCATTTCCCATTTGCTTCTGTTCCCTCAGATTCCGGTGGTAGAAATTGGAGGGCTGAGACTGGCCCTGCGTGACCTGCGCGCAGATGCAGAATGCGTGGAATTGGAGATAGAGATGTTTCGTCAAAGATCCAAGACTTTAGCGCATTGTCGAGGCCGCTACTCATGAGGATCGCTTGACCAGGCAGGAACTCGACTTTGTTGATACCTCCTAAGCCGCCATTTTGGGAGCTCACAGGGGCATTGTGAGCGCCAGGCAGAACGCCTCTTCTCCTTCCGCCTGAGTTAAGGTCCCAGAAAGCAATGTCTCCACTGCCAGGACTGGAGGTTGCCATTACCCCAGAGCGCCGGCCATCTTCTCCGCCGCCAAGACCATCCGTACGAAATGAAATTGACGATATTGGAGAGCCTTGAGTAAAAGATCTGAAGCTGATAACCTCCTTATCGTGCCGTATATCATGAATGATGAGCGGTCCATTTTCGTATGCAACGGCCAGCAGGGAAAGTGCGGGAGTGGGCTGCATCGCTGTCACGGCTCCATAGTTTGAGGCGGCCGGCAAGATGGTATAGATAAGTTTGTTGCTACTCAAATTCCATATCTCGATTGTCCCATCTTCCCTCCCAGCGATAATTTTGTTCAAATAAGTGGGCATATTGCATATACCACCGGTAAGACGTCGACTCATTCCGCTGGGACCAGAGTATGGCGCCACGAGAGATGTGTAATGCTCGAAGTTGTTCGACTTCCATACTTCAATTCTGGTGGAGCAGCAACCCACGATCCAAGTTCCGAATACGACGATTTGTCGAACATTTTCTGTAAAGCCATGAGGGCACTCAAGCTCACCCACTTTTTTGCCTCTGGAATACATCCATACACCCCGGGCAGATTTTGGGTCGCTCCCACCCCATGCCGCAAGAACTTTTTCTTGCCATGCTTTGGTCGCGGTGATCGGCTCTGGCGTCTGCGGTCTTGTAATGAAGACAAGGTTCAAGCCACGGCGAAGATCGTAGGTGTGGAGACTACGCCCGACACATGTAGTGATTTGGAACGTAGTTTTTCCTAAGGGGAGCGAAGTGAAAGGCACCGGGGTTGGGGATACAAGCCCTATCGTCTGATCATGTCAGTATTTGGAAAAGGCCTCATGTGCGACTAGCTATACATACCCTGAAGGGGGCGAAGATTTTTGAAGGTTTTCGGGATCCCCGAACTTCATCGTGTGATGCAACCTTCGCCCGCTTGTGCGCCCGTGGCCTAGGCAGCGAATCCGATGGAGGTGAGAAGACGAGAGGCATCACATTCAACAGTCATGCGATGGACCACTCATCGAGGTTGTGAAGGTGCATGGGAGATTTCGCCGCTAAGATAAGCTTGATAACTCTAATTCGGAGCTGTGCGCACCTGCGTCATTGTGCTGGTATTGAGGAAGCAGCAGCAGGGTCGCGATACTGGGGATAAATGCCGCAATTTCACGATTAATATTTAGCTACAAATGCAACTCTCACGCCTTCCGTTGTGTTGTTCTCAATTTTGCTCTGTCGCGGGTTGTTGAATGGCGACGCCCCTGCGCATTAAGGATCGGGAACACGTCGCGGAAGCAAGTAAACATACGCCCCGTTCGTGTCCGTCGCAAAGCAGTGCACAAGAGCGCCTGTCGAGATCAGACGCGTCTGCGAGAAAAAATGTCACCAGACGCGCCAGCACGTCAATGCCACCGCCCTTTTCCGCTTCCTCCATCAACCCCACCATGCCTTTCAAGCGTCCCAGCGAACCTCAAATCGACCCGATCCAGATCACTGTAGCCCGCGATGAAGGCTCTAATAAGTTGAGCACTCCGCAGTCTGGACCACATACCTCTGATGCATCTCCTTCCCTCAATGTGACAGCCCGCCCTTCCATGTCCAGCATGGGCGATGCAGAGTCCAATCGCATGTCTTTTTCGTCGCTGTACTCGCTCGGATCCGCCATCTATAACAATGCCAGAGGCAATGCAAGCAGTGGGCCCCCAAGCTCTACCGGGGGGTCCGAGCAAGATGGTACTTCCTCGATCCGTGGCGTTCCAGGAATTCCGCTAATCGACTGATTAGCTCGAAATGAGGGTATTACATTTGGATCGTTACCCACGTCTTCGCAGTCTGCAACTGCTTCCAGTAGCCCAAATGGCGTAGCATTAGTTGCGCATGGTCTCATTGGACGAGATCAAATGCAACCGCCCACCTCGCAGCCCACCCAGGCGCTCCACTCGGGACAGGCGTCTCCATCTCAGAAGCATAGCATGGGTCCGCCTAGTCATACCTCGCAAAGCTCACGTCGTTCTGATAGAGCCAATTCGCGCCGTATTAGTGGCGGTAATTTGGCGAGCAGTGCCAGTCCAAGTCGTGACAGCGGTGCTCATGGTTCAAAGGACGGAAAAACAGCCACTCAGAAGCCAGCATTCATTGGCATCATTGGCGTTTGTGCTCTTGACGCCAAAGCACGCAGCAAGCCAAGTCGAAACATTCTCAATCGGCTCATCTCCAAGCAGGAATTTGAGGTCATTGTCTTTGGGGACAAAATCATCCTGGACGAGGATGTTGAGAATTGGCCCGTTTGTGACTTTTTGATATCCTTCTTCTCCGATGGATTTCCTCTGGACAAGGCAATTGCCTATGCAAGCCTCCGGAAGCCCTATTGTGTCAATGATCTTCCCATGCAAACGGTGCTCTGGGACCGACGTCTCTGCTTGAAAATTTTGGATCGCTTGAAGATACCCACGCCTGATCGTGTCGAAGTAAACCGAGACGGCGGTCCCACGCTATCATCGCCTGAGTTGGCGCAACATCTTCTCAAGAAAACCGGAGTAAAACTTAAAGGACCTGAAGACGGCACAGGCGGGGGTGAACTGCCACCAAGGAAAGTAGAACTGTTGGATAATGCCAACGCCATTTCTGTTGATGATGTTATACTGCGCAAGCCATTCGTAGAGAAGCCTGTCAGCGGAGAGGATCACAACATTCACATTTACTATCCTGGAGGCACCGGAAGAAGATTGTTTCGTAAAATCAACAATAAAAGCTCAGAAAAGGACGACTCACTTGCAATTCCCCGGTCTATTACCGAAGAAGGCAGCAGCTACATCTACGAGCAGTTTCTTCAGTCTGCTCAGTCAGAGGACGTAAAGGCCTATACTGTAGGTCCAGAATATTGCCATGCAGAGACGAGAAAGTCCCCTGTAGTTGACGGACTAGTCAAGCGGAATCCGCAGGGCAAGGAAGTGCGATATATTACTAGCCTAACTCAAGAAGAGGCAACCATCGCTGCGAGAATCGCCGAAGGCTTTGGCCAACGAGTATGCGGTTTCGATCTTTTACGGGCCAATGAAAGAAGCTATGTCATTGACGTCAATGGTTGGAGCTTTGTCAAGGATAATAACGATTACTACGACAAATCTGCCAGTATCTTGAAGCAAATGTTCCTACGTGAGAAGCACCGACGGGAAGGCAAAGCAGTCCTGGACGAGATTGATCCAAACGAAAAAGGCCAGGCGGCCCTGCAGCGCAAGTACGGTGACGGCGGCCATCGAAGCGCACTCAAGTCCATTCTACGATCCCCCAGTGTTTCCAGACTAACGGGTCACCATCTTAGTCACAGCTCACGTTCTCACGGTCATCCACTTACATCGCCACCGAGTCTTGATAACCCAGGTGGTTCTCCGAAATTGGGTTCCATATCGACCGGTCTTCCTGATGTGCTTCCTCCACCAGCCATTAGCACTCAAGATGAGGAGTCTACTAGCATGGCCGGTATGGCATCATCCAACCAGTCTGAGAATATTCCTCCTCCGGCATCAAAGTCGCAGTGGAAACTCAAAGGAATGGTGTCCGTTATACGACATGCAGACCGTACACCGAAACAAAAGTTCAAATTCACTTTTCATACCAAACCGTTTGTAGATCTGTTGAAGGGACACCAGGAAGAAGTCTTGTTGATCGGAGAAGCCGCGTTGAATAGTGTTCTGAAAGCTGTTATACAGGCTCAGAAGGAGGGCATCGAGGACGCAAGCAAGCTCAACCTTTTGAAGAATTCCTTGATCCGAAAAGGTCAGTGGGCAGGTACAAAAGTTCAGATCAAACCAATGTTCCGCAAGAGAAAACGAGAAGAGATGCCCCCATCTTCGCCAACAGCTCTCCAAAGTCCGATAAAGGAGTCCATCCCGCATATTGAGCAAGTGAAGGGGGATATATCGAGTATCGAAGAGACCAGGCTCCCTGCCTCTTTCGACGGTGCCGCCAGCTCTGTCTGTAACAGTCCTCAAAAACGGAAGGACTCGATCTCTGATGTTACCATTTCACGGATTTCTGCAGCAGAAAACAACATGATGCTTGACAAATTACAGCTAATCATCAAATGGGGCGGTGAGCCAACACATTCGGCGAGATACCAGGCCCAAGAACTCGGAGAGAACTACAGAAATGACTTGCTTCTCATGAACAGAGGCGTTCTCGACGATGTCTCTGTTTTCACGAGCTCTGAAAGACGCGTAACGACAAGCGCACAAATTTTCGCAGCATCTTTCCTTAACCAGGCTGATGTGCCACCTGACTTTTGCAAAGTTCGCAAAGATCTCCTGGACGATTCCAATGCCGCCAAGGACGAAAGCGATAAGGTCAAAAAGAAGCTGAAGACCTTGTTGCGAGAGGGAAATAAAGCACCTTCGCAATTTGCTTGGCCAAAGGATAATTTTCCCGAGCCTTACATTGTCGTCAAAAAAGTCGTAGAACTCATGCGTTTCCATCGGAAGGTGATGCGTCACAACTATAGTAAGCTATCTTCTGGAGCAGCGACGTCTTTAGCAGCAGTTGCAAACCCACCTGCCTCATCCCCAGCAACGAATCTTGCCGGCCAGTCCATCCAATCAACAACGTCCGCAAGTATCCAAGCTCGCTGGTGCTGTGGTGAAGATGCCGAACTGTTCAAAGAGAGATGGGAAAAGATTTTTTCAGAATTCTGTGATTCAGAAAAGGTAGACCCCAGCAAGATATCAGAACTGTACGATACCATGAAATTTGACGCGCTTCACAACCGACAATTTCTCGAGTGGGTATTCACACCAGACGAGAAGTACCCTACCGACGAGCCGCTTGGTGAAATGACACTAGAGCCCGATCAGCTTGTGGAACCACCGGATGTTATGCCTCTGAAGTCTGGCTCTGACACCACGTTGGATCTTAAGGATACTACACCAGCGGAAAAACAATCGGACAAGTTTGGCATCGCACATCGTATGGGCTTTCGCCGACGATCGGAAACTAACGCTGTAACGAGCAAGACTCAAGGAAGCATGTCCAACTCCGGTGAAGCAAATTACATGTCTGAATCATATTTCAATTTGTTCTCCGGCTGTGGCAATTCCAAGCACAAAATGGACGCTCGTCTTGAGAAACTGCGTGAGCTCTACACCCTCTCAAAGGTCCTCTTCGATTTTATCGGACCACAAGAATATGGCATCACCGACACGGAGAAGCTTGAGATTGGCCTGCTGACGTCCCTGCCGCTGCTACGGGAGATTGTCACGGATTTAGAAGAAGTCCAGGCTTCCGAGGCGCCAAAGAGCTTCATATATTTTACCAAGGAGAGTCACATCTATACGCTGCTGAACTGCATCCTCGAAGGCGGCATTCATACTAAGATCCAACGCAACGCTATCCCGGAGCTGGATTATTTGAGTCAGATTTGCTTCGAGTTGTATGAAAGCCAAAATGCAACGTCGAGTGATGAGCCAAACTCGTTTAACTATAGCATCCGCATTACAATATCGCCAGGCTGTCATACCTTTGATCCACTTGATGTGTACGTCAGCCCACACTATTCGCGGTGTCCTGATGCTAACTGTTGAGCAGACAACTGGATTCCAAACATTGCATCGGGTGTGCACCGCGTCGAAGCCTGACGGACCACGGTGACTGGAAGCAAGTGATTGAAACTCTTCGAGCTAAGTTCCACACGTAAGTATCAGGCTGGTGCTCATGACGATCGACCAAGCGTACTAATCGTTTCACAGCGTCAAACTACCCAAATCTTTTGTTGCGGTCAATCTGTCGGAAAAGGTACCACAGGCTTTTGGAGATGTTGGCCATAGTAGTCAGAAAGCGCCATCGCTGGATGATGACTGATTCCTGCAAAAACATTTGTCGTCGTCAGTGTTTAGACCGGATACATCATTAAAGGCGTAGAGCATAGACGGAGGCATGCATGCGCAACCATTGTCTTAGCATTCCCATTCCTGTTCGATAGGTCCGAGGTGTCGGATCATTATTTTTCCGAGCCAGATCAAAACTCGTCATTCAAGCCCTCGTCTCGAAGATGATCGAGGTCTTTGAGGCTTTTATCTATCCGAGGGTTGTCGTCCGGTCAGGTGAAAGCTAGGTTTGACCTTATGATGCAATGGCAATAATTTGCAGTGTATCAGATAAGCTACTCACTCTTTGGCACAGTGGTAGTCTGGATAAACACTCCATTGCTACGGTTTCATCTAAAAACCTGGGGGAACCCCGTCTCAAACAGGCCTGCTCCACATCATCAAACCACAGGCAGTGAATAGCGCGGATGATCCTAGTATTTTTGGGAATGGATAATTTTCCATGAATCGTATATGACCGTTCAGGATCAAAGCTCATGCAAGATTTTCCGAATCGCTCCATTACAATCTCCAAACGCATCGCACGTGAACAGGCCTAAAGCTCATAACTCTCTTCTAATGCTTGCCTCAGACCAATGAAACTATGAGCTACTCGTCTGCTATAACTTGGTACTGTTCTAGCGTTTCTATACACGCCCCCGCTTCTTCTGTACATGAAACTCGCCTGTCCATTGGACATTGTTGACTGTTTCTCCTTGGAGGATCATCTTTGAGTGGGACACTCAAAGCTTGTAACAACTTTGATTGCGATGGAGGAAAGCTTGCCAGGCAAGCAACATATATTGTATGCGCTTTCTATACTGATGTGATGGCCCAATCCGCGTCTCTCATAACTCTTCTTTCCTATCGATCGGTCAATCCTCGCGGGCAGAACTTTCCAATTTGTCAGAAAACAACATGTATTCCGTCAACCAGGTTCTTGCAACCGTCTTCGCCGTCGGTGCGAATTTGGCATCCGCAAAGCCCCGTCAAGACGCTAGTGTAGCCTTCGGACCTACAATTTATGCTCAAGGGACACAGGACATAGTCAAATTTGTCACGACGTCATATCCAGGCGCCATTCCGACGACACAAACGGGAAGTGGTCTTTTCCTATGGCCCGGACTGACGAATGGCACCGGTGACCTGGTTCAAAGTATCGTTGGCTCCTATCCACCAGGTCAGAGTGAGTGCTCTGGAGCTAATGCGGATACCGAATGGTACGTATCTTAGAACCCGCGTATTTTCTTCCACATGGCGCTTGACTAACTCCTCTTAGGTGTATTTCTTCAGAAGTGTACGGGAAAGATGCATCTGGCAACATTAATCAGTTTGTCGGAGATTTACGGACATTGGAGGCAACCCCAAGTAACGGCTTGACCATTACTTATACCCTGACGGATGCATCAACGTACACATGGACGCAGTAAGCTCGAAGTGTGTCGCATATCTTGTGAGTGATGACTGAAATACTCGCAGGGTTGTTACGGATGCCACCACGGGAAAGGAACTGGCCACATACACCAAGAATTCCGGCCCTATGACCATGTAAGCTCGTCCGCTTTTGTTCAACGCCCTGCAGAAGACCGGCAATAAAGTGTCATCAGTACATACTAACCAAAGTCTCACAATCTAGTTTCGAAGCCACGGTTGAGTGCCAAGACTGCGATCCAACAATCGCAACCCAGACATATGTCAATACCACCATTACGTTCGCAGAAGCAGACGAGAACTGGGCTTCAGTTCCTGAAGCTAGCTCGGGTGCTACTTTCACAACTCCAACCACCTCAAATGGCGGTCTGACGTGGACGATTGCCAAAATTACATTCCCGGCCGAATCATAGGTCTCTTAGAGCAATATATCAATTGGGGAGACTTCGGGGGAACGATTAAAAACGTGTTGATCGACTCCTTTTTTGGTCGGTGGAACTCCGTGATCCCGCCTCGACTGAAGGTCTCGAAAACCCTTCATGAATTTATGAATGACCCAGGTTTGGGCTACTGGGCTGTTACGAGATCATCTCTGCGCATTGCATGGCACAGGATCTTACAAGGATTCCTGTGTTAGGCCCTTGCTCTGTATATATTCTCTTCTCTGTGCCATATCTTGTCACTAGACTTGGGTTGTGGGTTGAGACCAGTCACAATCAATGTCGTTGATCGTGCTGGACCTTCCACAACCACATACACCGGACCTCGCTTTGAGGCCAAGTTCTGGATTTGTGGGTATACTTAGGAATCACTGAGGAAACAGCATCCCATCCCGGATCATCCTTGATCGTAGCAGAATCCAAACACATGCTTCCAAAGGCAACTGAGGTGTGGCGTTCATGCGAAGATATTGCTTCTCGGTATCTTCTGTCCAATGCAAGAGCCATCGGCTCGTATTCAACCAATAAAGATCCCATAACCAATTCCGAAGAACACCAAGAACAAAGCAAAACCCTCCAGTCCTCACGGACTCTCCAACCCCATCTCCTCCAATCCCCACTTCTTCGCCTTGAGCGCCCTTACCTTCTTCGTCGGACTCCTCCCCACCTTCTCCCGCTCGAACGCCTCCACCCGCTCCCGCAACCGCGCATTCTCCTCCTCCAACTCCCTCCGCCGCTCTTCCCCACTTGGCTCCGGATCCTCATAAATCCCCCAACCCCTATTCCCC